>BQNB010003041.1:0-118523 GCA_026074375.1 Tanacetum coccineum
TTTCAAGTCTTGATAAGTGGTCGGCCGCGAGATTCTCCGCTCCTTTTTTATCACGAATAATGACATCAAATTCTTAGAGTTGGAGAATCCCCCGGAGCAATCTCGGCTTAACATCTTGCTTGGTAAGAAGATATTTGAGAGCCGAGTGGTCCGTATACACTATGGTCTTCGACAAGACTAAGTAAGGCCAGAATTTCTCGAAAGCATGCACCACGGCTAATAACTCTTTTTCCGTAGTGGTGTAATGTGCTTGTGTAGTATACTGGATATCACAATACAAGCCTAGGAATGATGGTTGGTCGATTCTAGAGAGAGAAAGTAGGAAGTTCTAGAGAGTGAAAATCACTTAGTGTATGTATATGATAAAATGAACATTCAACCCTTCCCATGGCTGGAAAGGGTGTTTAAATACATGAGTTTTATGCCTCTAAGTGGGCTATGATGTGGGCTAACATGTGGGTAAAGACCCGGCCCAACACCATAAGTCATACGCTTACGATTCAACTACGAACTATACTATTCTAGACAGTACACGGGGTGGCCGAGTCTTTTTCTTAAACCTAACAAACTTCGTTAGTTGTTAAATATGATTCTTGGAACTAAGGTCATGTGAACCAATATAGATTTGTTTTAAAGTTAAAAAAACATTATAAGGACAATATTCTTGAGAGGTTCAATGTGGGGGATTCCGGCCTAGCTAGAATTCAATGACATCTTTTAATCTAAAGATGTTGCATACTCAAAGAATATTGGGCATCTTATGTGTTTAATGACATGCGTCTAACCTAATTTAGAACTTATAGTCATATTAATTAGATATACCAGTAATTCAAGTGGGGGCCATTTGAATAAGTATTACATGAGTACTATGATTGCATTATGGAAGATATCCGGATGCTATCAAATGATAGAGTAATGCAAATACGGATTATTATATATATGAATCTAGATCCACTAGAGCGGATGTATTTACGCTAAGTGGGAAGCTATGTCTTAAAAATATTGAAAGTATTTCAAACAGACGCTTATAGCTAAATCTATGATGAAATCTAAATTTATCATTTAAGATAAATTTATAAAATATGCGGGATATTTATGTTAATCCATAAAGGACATACCAAGATGGCGTAAACCGGTAACGGCCATGTTTATAAAGTGTGATAGTCAATAGAATTTTGACAGAGCTCATATCACAATGTAAAACGGTAAGTCGAGACATATTCATCATAGACGGTGATTGGTGCGACAACTACTCTCAAATAGAGTTATCACGATTGACTACGTAAAGTCAATGGATAACATCGCGGATCCGCTTACGAAAGGCTTAAGCAGAGAGTTAGTTAGTGAGCCGTCTAAAGGAATGTGAGTAAATCCCTTAAAGGAATGAGTTTCTATGAAGGAAAACCTAACCCAGTTGACTAGAGATCCCAAGATCTGGGTTCAATAGGACAACCTAATCATAGAAATGTGGGGGAAGTCACGTCAATGTGGGGGTGTTACTTAAAATTATAACATCCTAGTCCATTCCTATAACAAATGTGACTTGTTGAGAGGTTAAACATATGGCTCTAATGATTCAAGATGAAATCATAAAGCATAATGATTCAAGTTGAAATCGCAAAACATATGTTTTTAATGATTCAAGATGAAATCACCTATGTGAGAGAGAAGTGGGGTCGCTTCAAAGGGAATTGTGGGTGCGCAATTCCTAAGAGCTCTTGCAGAACCAGACTAGTGCTCGTGACCATAACGGGCACGACTATGAGGACTTGACAAGGTCAGGGAGAGTCGTGTGTGAGTGTGTATTGTCGTCTACGTAAACAGAGGCTGAGTTCAAGGACGTCGCGTCTACTCAAATCTAGGAGGCTAAGTGCATCTCACAAGGGAAGGTTCAAAGGGTCACACCTACCTATCTTATGCAGGACTCAACCACAGAAATTTCGTCGAAACTTTCGTGTGTTTTCGACCGATTTCCATTCATGTGGAGGATTGTTGGAAAAATAGTATTGCAAAGTCTGGACATTATTTAATATATGTTATATATATTTATATTAGCTTGTAGTTTTGCGTTCTCCTTGAAAAGAGCTTCGCAACGAGCTAGAGTATGTCCAAAATAGAGATAATATGAATGAGATATCGTGTATTAAAGTGTGATACTTGAAACACAAAATCTGGGAAATTTATCCTCCTACATCACCCAAGATGGAAAGTGACGATAGGTTTCTTTTTCCAGAATTTTCTGTAAATCTATTTTAAGAATAGATATAGACTTATTCAAAAAGTCTTACATAATATTTTGTAAATATATTTTAAAAATAGATATAGACTTAACAAATAAGTCTTACAGAATATTTATAGAAAAATTATGTGTTATAAAAGATATGAAAATTCTGTATTAGTTTTAACATATTTGTCTAATTGTGGTATATATTTAATCTTGGAAAACAAGACAAGTTTTTCAGTATAAATATAACCATAATTCTCATTCATTTACTACAACCGAAAAACACAGCTCCATAGCAACCAAGTTCCATCCATCCTTTCGATCAGAAACGTACGACTGCTTCAGTGATTTTTCAGGCAAGTTTGTCATGTCTGGCTGTACAACAGCTTTGGATGTTGTACCCTAGGAAACAGATGGCGAATCTGTTTTAAGAGAATCGTGTTAAACACGAGCCTCGTTCCACAACCTTTTACTGCTTTTATTTACTTATCGTTATATAGTGTCTGTCTTATGCTTCTACCCCTTTCTGTCTGTTATTTAATTTTCTGTCATTTATTTTCTGTTTATTTATTTATTGAATTTTAATTCGATTTATATTAATAAAGTGTACATGTTTCCCTATGTAAGCAGCTTCATACATGCTTATTAGAAACAACTTATTTTCAAGACCTAAAAATACCAAAAGCTACATAAACATGGCTCATCTCATCCTAAAAACATAGTTTGCGACTCCTGTCTATGTAGAGCCTTTTTATGTATCGGCTGTTAGACGCAAGGCATGCTTCACCATCCCTTGTAAGCTGGTTTCAGCCTGCCTTTTAATCCCTCTGAAATTGTAAGAAGGGGACACACTTGTATCGATGGGTCATATGAATAGAACAAAAAGTTATATACAAACACTATTTTTAAAAATATATACTAAAATCAATCCAATGTGAACCGAAAAACACCCAAAATCTTATTCACCCTGAATAGCGGCAAATTTGATGCTCATATCATGGGTCAATAAAGGAGCAGTGGAACTTTCTTTTATAAATGATGAAAAGCAATATGACGATAGTATGTAACAAATAGTTAGGACTAACCTGGCAAGCTTGCTCATCATAGAAACTTGTGCTTTTCAAAATCATAGCAACAACAACGCCAGCATCAGCACGTTCCACATACTCTTTGCCCGTGTAAATATCCTTAATCACACTTTTGTGGTCCTGAATTTTCTCAAAGTTCCATGCATTAGCAAAATAATAATGAAATTTTAACATTTTATGTATAGTCTGGAAATTATGTAAAAGATGAAATATGACACGCTCTATTTGTTGTGATAACCAATGCATCTAACCTCCATGGATATCTTTTCCACACAATCAGTTCAGAAATTAGGAGAATCCAGAACCCCATTCGAATATGTCAAGAAATGACCATGGGAAAAAACCCTTCACATTTACTCCTTTCCTGATATAGTTTATGTGTCAAGACTCAAAACCAATTATTAGCATACATTTAGGTACTAAAAGAAAGACTTAGAAAAATAAGAACTCACTCGATAGAAACCTTAACAGCCAATATATATATCTATGATAGAAACTGACTCTTGCTAAATCATTTGCGCCTTGGTTCACTTTTCCCATGCCGACGTCACCAATTCCTGCAAGAGAATTTTTCAAAAAAATTTATCTTGGGTTTTGGCTAATATATTTTTTTAGCTAGATGGTCATTCAGTTGTTTCAATATACCGTTTTCGTTTTCTGTTATATAGATTGTTGGATTGTTGTAGTTTTACTGACAATATAATTTGTTTATAGAAAATTAAAAACTTTCATAAACTTCTATAGCAATATATGTTTTCTGGTCCATTTAAACCGAAGGCTTTCCAATGCCTATAAAGAACAAATAAAATAGCAATCCATTTGACACGTCCTTTTTCTTACGCGTTATACATCTTTGTCATCAATCTGCTTATTTAGCATGGATTTGTGTATTGATGGTGACAATGGCGGAAAATGGGCTGTGCATGAAAAGCAGATGACAGATATAATTAACATCATCTACATATAAAATGAGTCACCAAAAGTGCATCTTAATTCGCCATGTAGTTGAATGAAAACTATTGTTACCTGTTCATGGCCCAAAAGCATTATAACCTGATCTAAACAACCCTTAGGGAGTTCTATCAACAATCAAGAACTTTCCCAATACTTAAAAACCATTAAAAGCAATTTACCAATTCTTATAACTTTAAGCAGCATAAGTCGATGTAGACATTAGCTTATTATCTTATTCTTATTGATTAATATCGCATCATCACTTTCAGAACGCACCTATTTTAAAGTCTAAACACTCTATCAAAAAATCTAACTCATTTATCAAAATCTGCACTACTAAATCATTTCACAACTATTAAATATGTACGGACAAAGCTAAAACACTAATCTAAATTAGGAATTATCTGATGAGATAATCCGGCAGTGACAGAATATTTGATAAACTTGTTCATCATTTCAATCTACGTCGTCGGTGTTCAATGTTTATTATAAACTCGTACCTTACAGTCGGGTCTCTTTCGCGTCCCGACATAAATGTACCACCACCCAAGAGCCCTGCTATGAGCAACATCAACTCCAATACATATATCAAACGATGTGCATCTCTTTAAATTTTTCACATATCACTCTGTCCCCTTTAGTCACCACGCCTGCTTCAGCTAGAACATACAGTTTCAAAAATCACTGGTAAGATATTTGTTAGAGAATGAATATCCTTTTATACTTGGGGTGTTTGGCATATAATTAAGTGTTTTGAGATCCTTTTCAATATATTTCACGAAAGCTCACTGACCCCCATTTGCCAGCAAATGCCTATATTATTTTTTTGAACGAGTAATGCGTACATTAATCTATCTATTTCTCTACAGGTTCAGTAAGTTAAGATGCAAGGACATATCTAAATATGTCTATATATCAGCAAACCTAATCATATTTGTTTATAAACATAAACACATACATACATATTCACCAACATAAAAAACAATGTCTTCTTCAGGTTTCAAATTAAAAAGATTTAACCTCGCTTCCTCAGAGAATTTGAAAATTTCTGAAAATTCTCATCATATCGAAATAGGACAACTCTATGAACTCTGGAAAAACCGCACAGCTGCTATCGCAGCTGGAAACTATCCTGAAGAGGCTGAGATAATTTCCAAGTTTCACCATGAAAACATTATCCCCTTTTACTATAATGATCACTACAATGGATATGCTATTAATGAGACACTTACTATCTCAGTGAAGAAAGAAGGTCTGGCTTTACTTGGGCGCAACGCCTCAAGACTTGCATAAGCGTTGCAAAAGGGCTCCGTTACTTTCATCTGGTGTCAGGGATTACGGTAGAGTGATACATGGACATGTCGAAAGCTTCTCTGAATGGTTGGATAAAAGTATGGAAGCTAAACTGGGTGGTCTTTATGGCTCAGTATTAGTAAGTGGAAATCAGCCACGTCCAGCAGTTTATAGACCTGCATTCTTTGGTCCATGTTCTCCTGATCCGGTATTATGACTCAATCACATTAAAGCCCATAAAGAACCTGACTGTATATTAAGGACCTCCCGCAATTTAAGGACCTCTCGCAATTTAAGGACCTCTTGCAATAATGTAGCTATAACAGGCTATTCAAAACCTTCTTGAAAAGAAGATATTAGTATGTGAAGATATGAACGTGCTGTCATATATGGTGTAACAACCCAAAGGTTTTGACCAACTATGAAAGAATAATATGCCCGTAAAAAATTCGGATGGTTAATCAAGCTCATGGTTTGTACCTCCCCGACGGATACCATCCTGTTTAGAGTGAAAAAAACTTTAAAAGAAAAGAAACTGGATATAACACTATGCTCAGACTACCATAATGATCTACCAAAATGAACTTAATACACATCCTCATGGGTCCAAAGGTAGGACGCAAATAAGCCTTGAATCTTATGTAATGTGAAAGGTGAATTACTCTCCTCTGCATTTTATAACTAAGTGAGTCTTTTTTTTGCAATCTAGAATCATTATAACTTTTCAGGTCCTTCCAATCTGCCCCTAAATCATTTAAAATGGCTTAAAATGATCCCAGCTTTCATAAATCCTTAAGGACTTCTTCAGTTCCTCCACCAAACACGTAACGTGAAGGATACACTATTATTAATATTGTTGTTATTATTATTAGCATGCCTGCCCATAGTCAAGTTAATTATGGCAACATCTAGTAAGACCTATTTTCATAATGAGCAGGCGGTATGAAGATTTAGTCACTATATTATCATTATGCGGATATTGACAATTTCATACCGATTTCAGTTTCTAGAAGAACTAAATGTGTTATATATTCTTAATCAATAACTTTATTTATACCGGTTGGTCTTTGAGTTTCGGATAAATTCTTATGCTTTTTACCTTTCCTATTATGTAGTCCTAAATAGTTCCATAGTGGTTTTGAATTAGGTAACATTGTACTTTTCTTCGTTTTTCATTATTCTAACAGTGTTCCCCGGTTTTCACTTTTGGCTTTCTGAATACTCAAGTACATAATTGCTTTTGGTTTCATGTGTGAACATGTTTCACACATGTGTATGTTTTAATGGATGTTCGCTGACAACAATTTGGTATAGAATTAAGCGGAACATGAGCTTAGTCCTATATCAACATATATCAATAAAATTCTGACTATTTGATAAGATATTACTATTAAGTATTAACCAAAGATAATCACGTCTCTTATTATTTACTTTGATATGCTAACTATAATTTCACATTTTACGCTTACAGTATGCATATATGTTCTGGAACTTTACATGTGTATACGATTATGGATAATATTATGAACAATCCCAGAATCTATAAAACATGACTAAATGGCGATACAAAAGTGGATATAAATGTCTAACAATAAATAGTGGCTAATCAAGGTTTATCATTAACTCTTGTTTTCAGATACTAATATGTACATTTGGAATATTACAAACATACGGGATGCAATATTTTATCTCACCCTATATGTATTTGACATTCCCGCTTTTATTATTTTGCAAGCATTGCTTACGATAACATATACAAAAGGTTGCACATATATTACTAAAACAGGGAATAGTTATTATTACTGAATAACGACATATCACCATGCTCAAATGCTAGAACTTGACCAAATGCCTGCATATATCAAAGTACATATCAAATATAGCGAGATATTAAGCAAACGATATTATTTATAATAACATAAAATTTTAGTGATATATGATGCTTATAGTACGTTCAAACCAAGAAAGTTAAGTGACTTGTGTTCACCGTTGGGAAAACTAACTAGAACAAACTCCAAATCGACATCCTTTTCATAGGGAGCAGCCACGTCACGAAACGCTGCGGGTGAACCTACGGCTCCATCTTTGCAGACTCTGCCTCATCTTGCAATATTTGTTCTTTGAAAAGTGGTAGCAGACTCTTTTGCACCTTTAACATCGAATCTTTTTAGTATTTATCGCATATAAAAAACACATACGTGATTCGTAGAAATCAACACACGTAATAATATAAAATATATAATATGATGGAAAATTACCAAATTACCCTTGAGGACAAAGGTAAAAAGGAAAATCTTCACAAATATATATAATATAATATGTATATTAACCGAGAAGTATGGTTCCCGGGTCGTTATTCCCCAACGATTTATGAAATTGAAACCACGTTTGATGTTCGGACAATGATTTGAATTGGATACAAAGATTTATTTGATTATCTACTTTTACAAATTAAAATAAGCAAATGATAACAATTAAGCACGAAAACAAATAACAGGAAATTAAACTTTAACTAAAAATGCAAAACGGGAACCCTAAACGGTAGTTAAAAACCCTAAATTTCCAAAATTAAACCTAAAATGAATTTTTCTCTTTAAATGGACTCTAATTGACTAAAAAGGAAGTTTAAAGAAAACTAGAACAAAAACGGAGTTGAAATGAACCTAAAAACACGAAAAATGTAAACGAGAACGAATCCCGTTCTTTAAAAAATGAAATTTTGCAATTTTAACCCTACGAAAACAAAACTAATTTTCCTAGAAACTTTATAACAAAAGAAAATTTTCTAAAAAAGATTTATATTTTTTTGATTATTTTTCTATTTTTTTTGAATTTTTAAAGTTTTAAACTAAATTAAATGTTTAAAAATAACAAACTAATTATAAAAATTCTAGAAAAAATACAGAAAATAGCTTATACTAATTAGAACCTAGGAAAAATAAGCTTGTGGTCACAACTTAATGAATAAGCTTTGAAATAAGCTAAAACAACTTATAAAGCTTAAAAGGGAAAATGGGTATAAGAATTAAATGTTGCAAGGTAATAACGAAAAAGACCCCAGGGCGTGTTGGTAGAGAGGTGTGTGTTATAAAAGGGTAGAGGGTGTTGAGGTCAGGGGTTCGAGCCTTGCTCACCCCCGATTTCCACCTTCCTCTTTTTTTTTGAAAACTTATAAAAGCAAAGTTGTAAATAAGCTAAAATTAAGCAACTTTTAAGAATCTAAACTTTAATGAAAAGCCCTAAAATAAGCTGAGTTAACATCTAATAACTGACAGAAAACACTTAACTTTATTTTTTTGTATTTTTCTTAAACCTAATAATCTAAAAGACCACAATATAGCTAAAGTTTATGACAAATTAACGTACTAAAAGCTGAAACTAACCTAAAGAGCTAATACAAAGAATACGAGCACAAAAGAACAAGCCATAAAAGCTAGAATTCAAAATAAGCACATTTTATAGAAAACTTAAACCAAACAGTCCCTACAAGGATCTTTTGAGATATTTTTCAATAAGCACTTAGATCCTTGCGGAAATAGCTTATGCAGCTTATACACAACAATAAGCTCCAAATCATCCTTTTGAACAAGTTTGAAACTCAATTGCTTATTACAAAAGCATTTAAAAACAGACCTAAGGCTCAAATCATGCTGAGTTTTTGAAATTGAAAAGACAAAGAGCTTATTTAAAAGCTAAAAACAGATAACCTAATAAGCTTAATGAGCTAAGATAAGCTCAAACTTACTTAAACTACCTTATAATCTACTTGTGCAAGAATTTTGAAAAGCTTAAAGTATTTTTTTACCAAATGAAATTAAGCTAACAAATAAACTATTTGCATAATAGAACTGCTGATGCAGTTGGCATGTATATGAGCAAAATTTTATAAATGCAGGTTTAAGATCCTTTATTCTACTCTATTTTAACACTAAACTAAATGCAAATTAAGATGATGACTAAGACTAAAAGAAATCTAAGCTAACTAATGCAAATGACTAGACAAATTTGAGCCTATAAACACTTAACTCATGAAAACTTGATTCACCCTATTCTGACTTATAAAACTAGCTTAATCAAACTTAAATGAGATTTTTAAAGCAAACACAAAAGACCTAAAGGCCACAAGCAGTACTAACTTGTAGTTAGTACTGCTGTGCCAAACAACTCCGTTAAACTAGACTCCAAAACATAGATAGGCTTATGAAAATGAAATTAAGAGCTTAAATCCTGAACACCAGATAACAAAAAGCCAAAAACAGATCTTATGAGCTTATACTAACAATCAAATAAGCTAGAATATAACAACTACTCATTATGCTAAATATTTTTAGATTTTTAATGATTTATAAGACAAAATATGAAAAACTAAGATCTAAACTACAAAAGCTAAAAACAGATGATCAAACATTATCAATGAGCATAATAAGATAGAAATAATCACTAATAAGCAAGAAATAAGCAAAATTTAAGCACTATTAAGTTAGGAAAATTAAGACAGAAAAGTAAATAAGAAACTTGTGTCAAAGCCTTAGCTAACAAAGGCAAATCAATGCTCAAATGAGCTGTCTACAAGCTCTAGCTTATCAATGATAAGCTAGTAAAAGTCCCATAAGCTCTTCCATTGTAAGCTTATCATCCAAAAGCTTAAAATCCATACGTAAGGTATTTGTCTGATTTTTAAAGGTTTAAATAGATCAAATTATATTAATTAGCTCAATTTGAGCTAATAGGACTCAAAAAGCTTATAAGAGCATATGAAAAACTTATTAAACATAGCAACATATTTGAGCTTATAAGAGCATATAACATAATATTAAAAAGAACTATGATTTTATTAACTAGAAAACTGATTACAATATATTAAACTGAGATTACAATAGAGCTTTTAAAAAAAAAACTGAATTAAACTACATAAGCTAATTTATGAAAAAATTACAATTTACTAGAAATTTTTAAAGCTAGTAAACTAGATAGTCCCGTTGTGAAATGTTAGAGGCTTTATATAGCCTTAGAGAGCTTCTAGGTCCGATTCAGTTATATTCTCCTCTAATCTCCGTCCATTCAACTTGTCAATCATTGGATCCTATCTTAAGAGCCCGTAGATCACTTTGGTGAACACACGGATTGCCAGCATGTGCCAATCCGTTGATTTGACCCTCTTTGCTTCTTTGTAACTGTACTTAGAAATAAAAATCTATCCTTGGGTGTTTTTTAAATCCGCGTGGCATTCTCCTTGTGGGTTTTAACCAATGAGAGCGTTTGGTGATGTAATACTCTGCCAAGGTGTCCTTTATCACTTGAATTGCCTCTCTACGTGGCCAATTTTGATTTGCCCTTTGTTTTGAACTCGAGGTAAAACGGGGAAGACGGTGAATAGTGGTAACTTCCTTTCCCGCGTAAAAAACTTATAAAAGAGGTGTTTGACTTTTCTTTTTGACCCGGGTTAAAAATCATTTTGGGCTTTGGTAAAACAAAGAATTTGGGCCTGGTTTGCGCTCGTTAGGTGTGTTATAAGGGTTAACGGGTGTTAACTCTTTATAAATTAAAGAGTTAACACCGTTAGGGTTTAGGGACTATTTTTGCAATTTGGTTTTCTTTGAGGAACTGATTTGGGAATTTTGGGTTTTGTCTTTTTGTGGTTGACCACTGTTGACCATGAGTTGACTTTTGTTGACCTTTGATAGCATTCTCCCGGCTTTTGTATTCTCTTTCCTTTCCCGTGTTTGTGTTTGTCCGGCTTTGACCGTTTTCTTGAGATTTTTGCATTATCCGTACCTACACAATCACAAAGACAAAACAAGCAATATTCAAGCATTTAAAGCATAATTTTATCTTTTTATGGTCATTTTTGATATAAAACGGATATGCGTTTTCACACATATCAATACGCAATATTTATTCTTTAAAAAGAAGAAAACAGTAGTACATCCAAGGCTTGTGTAGCATTATTCAGATCAAGCAAGCTTCTTAACAATTTCATGAGCTTCTTTAAACTACAAAAAGACCAACCTCATTTAGGAAACTTAAAGTTTTCATTAGTGCATTGCAAATTGAAACAAAAAAACATGCTCAACTCTTTCTGCGTTGCCCCTTCCACAACAAATCATTTCTAAGCCACCCTACAAATTATAATTACGACAAAAATTTGATCACACTTTTAGGTAACAACGTGTTTTGAAAATAAAATTCCATTCAGGAATTTCATCAAACAGTTGGTATGCAAAACTATAATCCGGCTTGATTTCAAAATTAAAATTAATAAATAAAACCTGTACGGGCAATGGGATTCATTCATTTTTTTGAGAATGCCACAACGATATGCTTCTCCCCTGCACGGTAATGTTATCCAACTTAAGACCCACATCTTTAATCATGGTGATGTTTTCGTCATTTTGATTTCCTGATATATTAAACAGAAAATATATATTAGGCCTGTTTCATGAATAATTCAAATTTTATTCAACTTCCACAAAACATTCATAATAATTTTTGAACTACATCATTCAGCGCTCAAACCCTGACAACCCAGAAAATTATAAATCCTAAGTAATCTGAACCCATCAATAACACATATATAATTAATTCAAGTAATCATTAGCTAAAGAAACGCCTAATTATCATCGCTATTCTATCCATAAAGTCTTAATCTTTATAAATATTTATCCAAAAATCTTGAAAACCCAACTCAATTATGATCTAAATAAACTAAGAGATGCGATTTTTTTACCTAAAATCAAAATAAAATAAAAAGTCCAAAAAACACAAAAAATAATTAAGGCTGATACTTACAAATTAGAACTTGATTCATGCAATTAAGTTTGATAAACTGATAATCAATTGAAGATTTTATAATAAACATGAATAAGTAAATACCTTGGTGATCAGGGATGTCATAACCCAATGATTTTTTGTATTCCTTTGATTTTAACCGTATAACTCCATAAATATTGTAACTCAAGAAACTCTTGATCTTCAGGTTAATGTGATTATGAGGTATCGGGGCAAATAGAGAGGCGTAGGTGTTTATGAGATTTAATGTGATTGAATCATAAATACTGCAAATTCAATATAGTGTACTGAATCTTTATATAGATAAAGATGGTCGTATGTCGTATATTTTTATATTTTTATTTCATATATTTTTATTTATAATTCCAATAAATGGTATAATTAAAACTAATAAAAACACAAAGATAACACATAATATAAGTATCATCTTTTTGTTTGTCTACTGGGTAACCATCAGTTTTTGACTTTTTGCGACTAATCCACTGGGTTTGAACTCACCGTCACACAGACTCAAACCAGGTAAAGCATTCCCTTTTCAGGTAGTTGACGTGGCTACTTCAAGGTTGTTTGCACATAGCAAAAATTGAATTTGAGACCTGACACATTTTAGAGTGATAACCACAACTCGCTTTGCACTAGGTTGCATACATTCATTTATCTTCGTTTAATCTCTTAATGAATGAACATAAACAAACACGGACAACCTCATTTCTCCATAAACGAACATGGTCAAAAAATGTGTTTGTTTAAGCACTTGTGTCTGCTCATTTGTCCTGATAAAATTAAATGAACAAACATAAACAAGACTATGTTCGTGTCTGTCTGGTTCGTTTAGAACCCTACTCCAAATAATATTCACACTTTTCTATTTTAAATTTTACAAAGATGAGCAAAAACTGATAATTGTCATTGTTCAGGTTAGCGGGAAGTGTAGTTTTTCTTCTTCATGTGTAGGCGGCTTAACCGAAATCCTATTTGCCTATACGAGATTTCTGAGTCGATTAAAATTTTCTAGAACGGCCAAGTTAAACAAATGCGTTCAATCGACTAAGTGGTGCAATGGACTAATAAATAAATAAGCTTCAATAAAGTTTAACCAACAACCCTGTAGGTTGGATATACATACAATCAATGAAAAATGGCATTGCCAATTCTAAATCCCCGTATAAGAGCACAAGGTGCGGTAACACCATTAACACCGCCACATCAGCGCCACATCAGCTTTAACATCATAACACCAACATCAAAAATACCCAGGTAATCATAACACCATTAACACCACTTTTTGAGACCCATCACTTTTTTTTCTTCCAATTTTATAAAACAAACTAAATTCATTTCATTAAATTAAAAATACAAATTACAATCCTAAAAACAAAAAAAAACATTCGAAATTAAAAAAAGAAATTTGAAAAAAAAAACATACAAAAATTAAAAAAAACTACGCCCTAACGACTAGTTCCGGTACAAGTTATATTTGGCTCGAATGGACTTTTTTTGTTCTTCGATAAAATATGCGTCGTCCTCCGACAAATCTTTCGTGTTTACAGCGAGAAATTTCATTTCTTCCAAACGCATCACCGTGCGGTCTTTTTCTTTTGCCACTTCAAACGCGGCTTCGGCGGCTTCTCGTTTGAGACGTAGCTCTTTTGCAGTAAATTTCCCCCAAATTGGCTTGAGACGAGTAACTCCCTTGGTGCACACCGATGTATCGGATTTTGTTTTTTTCCCTAGGCGTTGTTTGCCGGAAGGACGTGGTTTAGCATCGTCACCGAATAGCTCATCGATGTTTACCTCGACGATTTCTTCATCTTCGGTTAAATCAACCGGTGCGGGTGCGTCCCATTTCGCGTGCTTACGCAAAACTTCCCAAGCATCTTCTTGAGCAAATGGCAAATTTTTATTCTCGTCACGATAAGCCGCCCGAGCTTGTTTCATAACATCCAACTCACTTCTTATACCAACATTTTGTCCACACGTATCACCGTTTGTAGATTGCGTTGAACTTTTGGCCATTATGGTTCAAACTTATATCCATTCGCTGACAACATATCCTTAGTAGTTTTGAAAAATCAACCTTATTGAAACTCGTTATCCAAAACCCGATACCAAAAAGTATCCTTCGGTTGTGACCTCCCGACATTTCTATCTTCGGAAACGGCAATATAACATTTTGCAAGTAAAGTTTCCTCGTCCGGTTGCCAACGAAATGGAATCCCTCCATCCGGAATCTCCACGCCTTGTTTTTTTTTGCGGAGTCCGTTTTCGGGTACACGTTTTGGTTGGGCTTTCGGTTTTGAGAGTGATTGAGGATTTCTTTGTTGTTGTGGAATAGAGAATTGTTGTGGGTTTTGTTGAAATTAAAAAAAAGCTTGTTGTTGACTTTGTAAAAAAGCTAGTTGCTCGGGAGTCATCGGAGCTTGGCTAGAAAACCCCGGGAATTGAGAATTCGACGTCGACCAGGGATTCATGTTGCCGGAATTAAAGAGGTTCCAAAAAGAGCCGTCGTTGGGAAAGTCGGACATTTTTTTTAGCCGAAATTGAAGTTAGTTTGAAGATGTAAAAGATTGTTTGAAGATGTAGAAGTGAGAAAAAATGTATAGGTAAGAAGGTTATATATAGGGGGTAAAATATTTGAATTAAAAAAAAAAAAAACTAGTCGTTGAAGGCTATAAATGTTTTAATTTTTTTTATTTCGGTTACTAGCCGTTACCAGCAATTAATTTTTTTTTTAAATATAGAAAACTAGCCGTTGGTTTTAATTTTTTTTTTTAATATTCACCACCAACGGCCTTTGGTGGCTTCACGCCAAGGCCAACGCCGTTGGCCAACACCAAGCAGCGGTGTGGTAACGCTGGCAACGACGGAGCCACGTAGGCTCAACGCCGAGCACGGCGTTACCATACCCCGTACTCTAAGTAGGACTCAGTAACTAAGTTAACAAGTTGATAATCCACTTAGTATGTAAGGATGAAAATATAACAACTAGAGAGAATGTTGGACGAGAAAATGTATGAGAATATTATTGATGATCGACCTGCCCACAAAGAGAAATGTGAAAGGGATTCATAGTCACGTCATCAAATGATTGGGGTATTTATACTCTTCAAATCATCGATAACTTACAACATATTACACTTTTAGTCCATGGACTATTGCATAATTACGTAATTTATAACTAGACCATTATACTTAACAACTCAAGTATAAGATATTTCTAAACATCGCCTAAACTTATTAGTAGACTATTATTACATCATAAATGAAATTCTAATGATTTCTACTGAATCAAGCAATACCGTTTGTTATTCGCCATTAATCTTTGGACATGCGGCTTTTTGAAAACAAAGAGTGTAAATGATGGCATTTGCCTAAAATAACCACAAAGACCAAGAGAGGCAAATTTTATAGTTATGTTCTTATAGTGTTTCGACTACCGCACCTAATTCAAATTTTGTATTTTTACTTCTACATATCACCTACAATATTTTCATATTAGTTTATTGTATACAATATCTTCATAAGAGAGTTAGGTGTCACGAGCCGAATTTTTAAAGGGTCGGGTTCTGCTTGAAAGCGTGGTAAATGTGAGTGTTCTTGGTTTATTCATGTTGGTCTTGTTGGAGTACCCCAACGATAAGGGTGTAGTACGTGCCATGAGTAGAGAACTCGCTATGACACTACATTGGTAAGGAGTTGGGGTCGCTTCCCTAATGAATCAAAGGCATGACGAAACCAATGAGCCTCTATGATACGCGGGATGAATGGTGGTCCTTATTGATGTAAGGTGTAAGGACGCCACACGGGCTCGAAAGAATGAATCCGTAACGAGTGGTATCATAGCCAAGCCAGACCGAAACAAAATCGCTCATGTCGCTCTCCCAAAAGTTCTTAAAAGTGTTGGTTGCGCAAATGTGACGGGAGAGGTCTCTCAGGATGTCGTGTGTTGAGTACATAATGTCGCATTCGATGGAAGCCCGAGAGAGCAATAGACTAATCCAAATGGGGATGATAGTCGTTGCAAGCTAGACCTTAAGTCGTCAAAAAGAGTAATTGCGTTAATGTAAGAGGGATTGTAGTCGCTGTATGCTGGGTACAAAAGAGTCAAATATCGAATGTCCCTTTAAACCATGATGTTAGCCATAGAAATATGTTATCTAACAAAGAAACGTCAGTCATCAGTCATCAATCGATAGTGTCCTTCTTTACTTAATAGGAACTTTGTAATAAATGTAATATGCTAGTCGGGATCTCGGGCTCGAGGTTTAATCTAATTTTGTATAAGTTATAGGTCAAAATCTCAACCAAAGATGAGCCCGACCCAACCAAACAACCCTAAACTGGCCCAAGAGCCTTAGGGAGTAAATAACCATCTCCTTATGTGGAGGAGGTGTGTGTGAGTGTTTAATAAAATCCAACTTTCCTTTCTTTATTTCTCTTGTTTTGGAGAGATTCACCACACCACCACCATCTTGTCCTTCTCCCCAATTTTCTTATTATTTACATGTTTATGGTTATGTGAAATGGATTAGTAAGGTGTCCTAACAGTGGTATCAGTCGCCTTTGGGTGATTTATATTGTGTTTTGTGTTTTTTATAATTCGTGTTTGGTTTGAAAAAGATCTCGTGGTGTTGTTTTTGAAAAGTGAGTTCATTCATACGATTGTAATATGTCCTTAAATTATTTATTATTCTTGAACTTCATTGCATTTAAAGGTGACGTGTTGTGTTTTGGGTATTGACCGGATACTTATTTTCAAATAGCACATGATCTATTTTTTTTGAGTCTTTTACAAAGCTGGAAACGCAGCTTTTTAGGGTCAAAAAAATAGCCCAAGATCTCTCATTTTAATGTGTTGTCTACGTAAAGTTTACACTTTTATGAAAGTTTGATGTGTTTACAACAAACCTAAAAAAAACTGGATCAAAAACATCAAAAAGTGGTGCTTTAATCGGTTTAAAAAAGTGTTTTTCTTATTGTATTCGGAGAGATAACAAAAGTCAAAACCCTCTTTTTGGTGAGATAACTTTTACACTCTATGGTGAGATAACCTTTTACAGTATATCCGTGAGAAGGATACAGAAAAAAAATCTTTAAAAAGTTTTCAAAATTTTTTATAAGATCGGGTATGTTGGCGCATGAAACTTTTGTAAATGAAGTTTTTCTAATTTTATGTTTTTATACTTTTTTTAATGCACAAAAAACGAAATTTTGATGCACAAAAATTTCAACTAGTTATAGATTGATGCCTAATAAAATTTTGATGCAAAAAGTTAAAAGAAGTTGGGTACAAAAACGAATTTTGATGCACAAAAAAGCGATTTAATGCACAAACGTTTTTTTTCACAATTTGTTTTCGGTATCCACTTTTAGAAAAACTTCTTTCACAACTTTTTCATGCACCACCTGATCTTATGGAATTTTTTTAGAATTTTTCAAGAACTTTAAAAAATAAAAAATTCTTCTCAAAAAATAAAAAAATTCTTCTCACCTTCTCACAGATATTTGTCTTTTTATTTGATCTTTATCTATATGGCGAGATAAAATTTTACACCATATGTTGAGATAACCTTTTACTCTATATGGTAAGATAACTTTTACACTAGATGGTGAGATAAACTTAAACTCTTTTTGGGGAGATAACTTGTAAGACTATTTGGAGAGATAAGTTGTAAGCCTATTTGGAGAGATCACTCTAAGCTTATTTGGCGAGATTATTTCTAAAGCTTATTTGGCGAGATAACTTCTAAGTCTATTTGGCGAAATAACCTTTAAGATACTTAATAAAACACATCGTTATCATCTTAAGATCCTTATTCATTTCACACATCGGAATCAATAGAATCGAATGATATGACATCCTCACATTCGAATTTAGAAACAAAAGATATACATGCAATAAAAGAAAAGGAAACACAAGCGAAAGAGAAACGCATGGTATATTTTAGATTACTTCATCCACACCTTAAGGTTCTCTTAAACAAAGACTTAGTAGAAACTCGTTCCGAGCGTGGACACAAATGGACATGTATATCACTCTTTGGTTAAGATGTTGAGATTTTCACAAATACAATGTTCCTCAACATAGATCAATTAGAAAAGAAACTTGACAAAGAAGAATTTCACGAGAATGTATCAATGGTTGCCTTTAGAGTGCTTAAGACACAGTTTCAACAATTTATCGATTCTCGGTTATCTTCGGATTATGATAGTCAAATAGCACGCAAGTACTTTCTCAAATTCACTCTAATCGAAGTTCAAACTTTCAAAGATACACTAATCCAACACATGGATTACGTTGAGAAGGTCATTGATAAAAAAGCATTGCATAATAGAGAATATGACAACAAGGTGAATGAAAAACAGATGCGGACACTAGAGGAAAAGGTTAATATGGTTAAAGCATTAGATACTGGTTTGGCTATCACAGAAAGTAGTGGGACAAAATTAGGAAAGCATGATAAAAGCATCATATCAAGGAATGATACAGATATTGAAGGTGCATATCGGACCCTCATATGACGAAGAGCCAATGGCTAAGGTACAATCTACTGCTGAATACAATGTATTTGTTGTGGAAACTAGAAGGGGGGTTGAATAATTTAGCGCTTTTTAAAGTTCGATTAAGGTTTGTATGTAAATGCGTAGGTCCGAGTTTAAGTGATATCAAATGAACACAATATAAACAATATAAATAAATACACAAACAATATGAACTACAAAATATTAAGTGTAAGACGAAAGGATAGAGTTGGAAAGATCAAACCAATACACGGAGATTTATAGTGGTTCGGTAACCAAGATCCTCTTCTCCATACTCCACTCCCCGAGTATCCGACACGAGAGTTCACTTCACTATGTCAACAAGCTCCCTTTAGGCGGAGAAACCGTACACACATAGCTTACACCAATTTCTGACACTAAGCCAAATGTCAAGTTCTAATCTTAGCTAGAACTGATCTACCACTCACAATCGTATTTTGAGGCCTAAAATACTAACCACTCACTCACGTATTTTCTCACCTAAAATACTAACACGATCTACCCGATCTAACTAATACACAAGAATGAAAGAGATGTGGTTGATTTACAATATACAACAAGATCGTAACAACGTTACGCATGCATAAACTACTGTATAATACTTCGTATCTTGGCGATTACGAGTATTCTTCTCTTGCACTTGGAGAGGAAGGATTGGATCAGTTGAAAACAATTGTTTATATAAGTTAAATGATCAAAGACTAAGAAATGTGTTTGCTGGTTTAGAACATAAAGAATCAGAGTGCAAAATGTGGAAAATTCTGGAGGAACACTCCGCTATTTATAGGCAAAGCCTAGGACCAAATAATCCTGCCGGCCTCCTAAGCTCCTAAAGGTGGACCCCTGATCTATATAGGGGCCGCCAGTACCTATCAGGGGGCCGCCTCCTGTAGGACGCTTATGATTTTGTCCTGTAGTGGGGAAATGTTTTCCAGGGTAGGTTTTTCTAATTTTTTTAGGGGGGGGGGAGGAATTTGATTTCAAATATATATTTGAATAAAATATTTCTTTTAATTACAAAAATATTTTGTCTAATTTAGTTTTTATTTTTGTAAAAAGGTTTTGCTACATTTATAAAAATGTAAAGTTTAGGACTAAAAGGTACAACTTTGATCATTTACCAAATTAATCATTTGTTTGTACATACCTTAAGTGAGTTACATCGAAACCGAAATTTACGACTAATAACTTGTTTACGTTTAAATTTATGTAGAATGTTTTTACATTTTGTGATTATCAAAACGTAGAGAAGTCAAAAATATAAATAATGTTTTTAGACATTATTTGTATTAACATTTGCTAAAGAACAACATCATGTTGAGCAACCTGAATTCAATAATGAAGGAGGGGTTGACCATGATGCTGAACAATGTCAAGATAAACATCATTTGCTTGTTCTATCAAATGAAGATTAAATAACTAAATAAAAAGATCATTGCCTAATTAAAAAAAGATTTTAAAAAAATGAAAGCACATTGTATTGCTCTTAAACTTAAATTTCAAAATCAATCTTTAAAATCGAGGAAACAATGTCGAATTCTGAAAGAAAAAGGTGATGTAACCAAGGTTAAAAATGACATTGATGATATTTAAACAATAGACATCGAATTGAAATATAGTGTGGCTACATTAATAAAGGAAAATGAGAATTTGAAAAAGACTTACAAAGATCTTTATGACTCTATCAAAAAGACATGAGCTCAGACCAAAGACAAACGTGACACTCTGATTGCTCAACTAAACAAAAAGTTTTTTAATTTGATGATTTAAAAACATCAATACAAGAAAAGGTGTTTGCATATGAAACATTACAAAACAAACTAAGAAAGTTAATAGGGAAGAGTATGGATACTAAGTTTGCAGAACTATCATTATTGGTCGGTTGTTAGACAACCAACTGCGTTTTAAATCCGAAAACCTCAATTTTTAAAACTACAGTTTGCCTCCTAAGTTGCTGAGAAAAATGATTCGTCAAACTAGTAACTCAACACTCTAGGCCTAAAGCAAGAGAATATGCTTTTGCAAAACCTTGTCACGTGATTGCACCTGGCTCATCTAAGAATAGTTCAAAAAGTGTGTCAACTTCGACAATAGAGGAATCTATCGGTTCAAATTACATGGTTCACAATTACTATCTATAAGAAGCTAGGAAAAAGGCATAACTTCAGAAAGACAGAACTAGAAATTCAAAAACTAGTGTGATGCCTTATGCTAAATTACAAAACAATGCTAGTAGTAGCAAACCAAAACCTAAAAGGAATAATCAAGCATCTAGGAATTGGCCTACATCTAAGAGTAGTTGCGTAACATTAAATGATGTGCCTACAATAGAACACTCTAGGAATTCTAGATCTTTTTCAGACTCTAAACACTTTGTTTGTTCGACATGTCAGAAATATGTCTTTAATGCAAATCACGATGTTTGTGTAACAAAATTCCTGAATGAGGTGAATTCGCGTGCTAATGTACAATCCCAAAGATAATTAACAGAAACAAACCCGCAAAACATAAAAGTAATACTCAGAAACCTATAAGGCAGATCTTCACAAGACATAGGTCCTATCCTAATAAGATTTCCAATGTGCATGAGAAAACAACGACTCCTATATCTTGTCTTAGGTGGAAACCCACGAGTAGAATTTTCAAAATTGTTCGTCTTAGGTGGATTCCTACTGGAAATTTATTCACCTCTTGCATAAGCAAGATTGAATGTGAACCCCCACATGGTTCCAATACAGATATCACTAACATTCATGAATGCAAACAAACTCTTAAATTAAATACATGTACTTTTGATTTAGTTACAAGTACATCATACAATTTCAAAAGGAAACACTCAGAGTTTGGTTGCTGAAAATGTTGATATCCCATAATTCATTGTATTAGGGGATAACTAGTGAATAATTCATCACCATTTTCAAACTTCAATTTTTGATTATTTTAGAAAACTTTTGAAAAAAAAATACAAAAATATAAACCTCTTAAAACAAAATACATAATTAGAAAACCTTTCAAAAAGAAAATACGAAAGTATAAAAGTTAAAATACCAAAAAAAATCTTTTCACGACATGTCTCTCGTTAAAATATCAATTGCATTTACGTTTCTAAAAATGTCATTTAACAATGATACGGAAATATAAATGTACATTGAGCGAGAGTTCATCAACAAAATTTTTTCAAAACGTGAAGTTCTTCTAAAATTTTTCTAATGACTTGTATATAGTTTCAGTGCACAACTCGGACCCACATGTCAAAGGAGAGTGTACGCATGAGTGCGCTTATCCTCAACAAAAGGAGAGAAACCTTCTTAAACTTGAGTAGATTCGTCACAACCTTTGAAGTCCATAAGCTCAAGTATCAGTGGTTTTCAAAATGTTGAACACAATTTTTTCAAGAATTTCTCAAAAGATTTTTCTAAATCTGTCAAAATTGTGTGTTCAACACTCACTTCCTCACTAAACTGTTTGACTTAAATTTATTCTTGAGAGGGAGCTTTCAAAACCAAAGTTTTAATGTTTGTGGATACATTATTTCAAGACTATTTTTATGTATCCAAAACATGTAGTGTGTGAGCATAGTTTTTCAAGAATTTTTCAATGACAATTCAAAATCTTTCAAAATTGTGCGCTCAACACTTACTACATCCCTCTATATTACATTGGCGTCCTGAAAATTTAAAAGTGGTGTTACCCAAATGTATTATTGAGGGGGAGCAAAATAAAAATGTTCCATTCTATCATGCGTAAAAGGAAAATGTTTACATATGAAACATATAAACAATTTTCTCCCCAAAAGCTTTTCAAAACATGTCAATTTTATTCAGTTGGTATTTAAAATATCAAGAGATTTGCTATTTTTGATAATGGGAAAATGTAAAAAAAATATGTGATCATTTAAGACTCAAGTGCGGTCTCTTACATTAATGTGCGAAACAATTTCAAATATCGATGCACATGTGTAGGGGGAGTATTTCTCAAAATTAAAACTTTCAAAGTGATAAAATGTTTTGATTTATATCACAAACACTTTGATTGCTTTTCAAAAAGGTTTTATGGTTTTAATCTTTATACCCAACAACTAACTATTTCACGACGATTATGAAGTCATAAGGTGGTTAAGGTTAGTTATCATCCTATGATCCAACCAGAACCGGAGGGATCTACCCAGGGACATTCTATAGTTAGAAATAGCAGTCCTTAGGTATGAGATGGAGATGAATGAGAAAAGGGAATAATGTTGTCTAAGGCATGACCTATCACCAGAACAATCACAACAAGGTGTTAGTGAGGATGTCTTGAAAAACATTAAAGGGGTTGAATAATGAAAAAGAAAAGTTATGTAAAGGGTGAAAAGAAATAAGCCCTCCATACACTTGGGGCACAAACCGGGTCAATACATAAACTATCATAATCACAAAGATGATGTCTGGTATTGAAGAAAGTCATCATGGACCTAGTGATGCAATGCACAACCCTTCCCAACCACTCGTTTATCTCAACAAATTCGTGTTTCATTTGTCACAGAGATTAACATGTGATCTATTGATTTCTCAATACGAGAACGTTGATATTGAAAAAGTAGCAGTCTGCTCCAGCCTCCGATCACTAAAACCAAAATGCACTGATTGAGTCTAGAGCTAATAGATCAAATATCAATCTCATTAGGACACAATTCATGATAAACACTTGTTGTTCACAATCAAGAACACTAGTGTACCAAAGAGTCCTACACATTATCCTTGTGATCAATCCAGAACATTCAGAGTGATACTCTTTAGTATTTCACAGTGACAAATGTAAATCCTGCTAGAGTCAACATCAAACAACACTGAAAGTAGGTGACTTGCGAGGTTATTCATGTATCAAACTTATGCTAACTGGAAATCTAATGTGATCCAAGTTATGAGAATTGATGGGAAACACCTAAAATTGTTAAAGTTTACTCTAATGATTCACCTTAATTCGTTGTTATCCTAACTCGAACGGGAATCCAGATTCAGGAATGGCAAGTGGTAATATCGAAAAGCATCGTTAACGTCTATTTTAGCTAGACCATACTTCAAGCTTGAAAATCTGTTAAGGAGATTAATTCATGAATCGAGTCCTGATGACGCTGGTATAATATTTATACTGTTTAACGGTCCCCACGGAACTGGATGTTAACGTTACCAAACTTCAAGGAATGAACGAGACATTATTTCATATATGCTATTACTTGTTAACCCATACATGTGCATGTAACCAAAGAAGTGATAACCTTAGATCCAACACCATCAGACTCATTACCACATGCTCATACTCAAGCTTCAAAGACATTTTACTGGCATCAAAGATTCAAGAAATCAAGAAAGCTTAAAACGTACGAAGACAAAGTCCTTCCTCAATGTTTGAATAAAGATTATTAAGGGAGATTGTTAGTCAAAGATTGAATGACCACCCTTGAAAAAGAAGATCACTAGCTTTCATGATGATGCAAAGTATGAGTATGTTGGTCCAAAGCACAAGACGATTCAGAGATGTCCTCATGAATAGATAGTATCGGTCATCATCAACGTTTAAGAGTATTAAAGTGTCGGTTACTACTATCAAGTTCATCCAACACAAAAAAAGATTTAAAGATCTCGGTATGAAAGACAAAGTCAAAAGACAATGACAAAGGATCAAGATCAAAGATCATGAAGCATGGAGGAACAAGTCTACTACGAAAAAAAAGTTTAAGACAAAGACTCACGATCGCATGGAAGCAAAGATTAATGTAAATTAAAATGACCACCCTTTGGGGGAGATTGTTAGCCATAGAAATATGTTAGCTAACAAAAAAATGTCGATCATCAATCGATAGTGTCAATCTTTACATAATATGAACTTTGTAATACATGTAATAGGCTAGTCGGGATCTCGTGCTTGGGTTTTAATATAATATTTTATAAGTTATGGGACAAAAGCCCAACCAAAGCCGAGCCCGACCCAACCAAACAACCGTGAATCGGTCCAAGAGCTTTAGGGAGTATAAATACCCCTCTCCTCATGGGGTATGCATGTGTATGTGTTTAATAAAATTTAACCTTCTTTTTTTATTTCTTTGTCTTGTTTCGGCGAGATTCATCGAACCACCACCATCCCATCATTCTCTCTATTTTTTTTATTATTTACATGTTTATTGTTATGTGAAATAGATTAGTAAGGTGTCCTAACACATGAGTTCGGAGTAAAGCTAAATCATTTGAGGGAAGTCATTCGTAGGTGTGAATGTGATGCGGTGTCATTTTATACACTTTTTGGGTCATTTAACCCCCTAAATCTTCTTTTTGTAATTTTTAGCATTAGTATGGATTTTGGAGGAAATACACGTGACTTGGCTTATTTTGGGAAGAAACGGGCGAGATTACAACTCTACACCAAAGTCGATGAAGAAAAGCCATACAATTGCTAGAGACAGCGTCGCGATTTCTAGCGACGACGTCAGGATGTGCACGACGACATCAGAGTTTTGGTGACGGCGTCAAGACTTAATCGACTTAATGAAACCCTAGAAGATTCGGCGTGGCGACAACGTCGCAACTTACAAGCGACGCCGTCGCGACTATTTTACTATTTATATAAACTTAATATTTAGGGTTTAAGTGGGGAATTCGTGAGGCAACTTTAGGGTACGATTTATATCAGTTCTTAGGTTGATTTTAGGGTTTTCAAGCCCTCTTGTATCAACCTTAACTCCATGTTTTAATCAAGTGAAGATCTTCTATCCCTTTAATCTTTTAATATGTCTTATTGTTTGATTAATTGTTGTTCTTCGCTTCTCTTTAACATGTTAGGCTAGATCTATTAGTTTTTGATATGATTGCATGAAACTTGATTTGTAATTCCTTTTAATATTGCTTCTTGTTGGTGGTGTGCACGTTAGGCTCTAGAAAACTAGCTTTTTAATTACTTACGAAGACGTCTATGGAAATGTGATAGTGTAGAAAGGATACCATCACAACAATCTTTATACTACCTTGCCCTAATATGGTTGATCACCTTTTAAGTGTTTTAATGCTTGTAATGTACTATTAGGGGCCTTGTAATAGTCTTTATACTACCTTACTTGTGCGTTGCCTTAACGGAATATTACATAGACGACGGGTTCGTGTAATTCGCTTATGAATTAGGTACACATTACACCGCAAGTATGACAAATCAATACAATTAGAAAGAGCAAATTAAGGAGTAATGCATGATTAAGTGAACACGATTGTTTACTGTAGGATATAAAATCACATAACCTAAGCAAGATGTAAAAGAGAAATCTAGAGAGAGAGAGATGGTTGGAACACTTAGAGAGAGAAAGAATTCTATAAATGTGAAATATCCAAATGAACCAACACCCTCTCCAAGGCATGGAGAGGGTATATATATGCATTACAAGGCCGAATAACCCATAGGCTTTCCATGGACTTGGCCCAGTTAGCATACTATTTTACTTAACAAATGACTATGAGCTATTAACTATAATATTGAAGTGATCGAGTCTTTTCTCAATCCCTAACAATCTTCCCCTAATGGAGGTCACTCCAATTTACAATAAACTTAAGCTTAACATTCTATGAATGTCTTTAATCTTGCCCGTAGCCTTGATTCTTTGTTCTTTATCTTGTGAATTTGATGTAGTGATCTTGGAACTTGTTCTTCCATGCTTTCTAAACTTGTGATCTTGAACTTCTTGAGACCATCAGTCATACATCATCTCTTCATCATCTTTTGCTCTTTCACCTTCTTGTAGACTTGTGACTTTTTGACTAACATGCTTATACTTTACTTCATCTTGAAAGCTTTTGAACAATCTCCCTTGATATTCTTCATCTTGAACACTTTATGAATACAAGGAAGACGTTGAGTATTAGAGTAGCGGAAGTCTTTGTAACATGTAATTGAGCTTTCATGATGTATTTATATTTGTCGATCGAGTATGAGCATATGGCTATGAATTCGACTCTGCTGGAATAAGGTACCACCATCTTAGTATGAATATGCAATTAACGGGTTAGTAATAATCATAGTTATGGACGAATATGATTGTGTCATTCGTCGAATATATGTAGCAATAACCTTCAGTTCCGTGAGGATCGACATGTAATCAGGTAGGTTCAATTTGGAAGAACCTCATTGACAAGATTTCCAGCTTGAAGTATTGGATCCTCTAACACAGATTGCATTATATTTACCATTACTTGCTTGTTCTTATTATCAGAACGTCTCACAACAGACAACACGATAAGAGTGAATCGGTTAGTTACTATCTTACCGATTGAGTTGTCAATTCGTGTTCAACTTTCCTATGCCCAGATGCCGTTTTGAGGCTACCCGTAGACATAAGATTAAAAATTGATTTGGAAAAATCAGTTGGCGTGTTAAAGAATAAAGAGTTTTATAACACGACAAAAGTTTTATCATTTCAAATACATCTGCCAAATCATATACTGAACCGATATTGATATTCAGTTATCACAAGTTTGATCCATATAGGATCTTACAAGTCACCTGCCGCAGTGCTTGTTTGATGTTGGCACTGGTAGGATTTCCTTCGTCACTGTGAGTATGAAGATGTATCACTCAGATTCTCTGGCAAGATCACAAGGATAATGCGTAGCACTCTTATTATTTCACTTGTTTTCACGATGTATGAAGAACAAGTGTAATTTGGAATAGTGTCCTAGTGAGATTTATTAATGATCACTTTTGGCTCTAGACTCAATAAGTGTGTTTTGGTTTTAGTAATCGGAGGTTGGAGCTGACTGTCACCTTTTTAATATCAACTAACTTAGTATGAGAAAGTCGATAAATAACGTGTTTGTCTCTGTGAGAAATGAAACAAGAGTCTTTTGAGAGACCTTAAGTGGCTAGGGAGGGTTGTGCATTGCATCATTGGGTCCATAATGACTATCTTCAATACCGAACAACATCTTAGTGTTTCTGATAGCATATGTATTGACTCGATTTATGCTTAAGTGTATGGAGGACTTCTTTCTTTAGACCCTTTATCCTTATATTTATATTTCGTTCTTCAACCCCTTCAATGCTTACCAAGTCTTCATCACTAACACCTTATTGGGATTGTTCCAGTGCTAGCTCTATCTTAGACGACATTATTCCTATTCTCACTTTACTCCTTTTTATATATCATACCTTAAGGACTTCTAATCTAACTATTAGAATGTCCCTAGGTAGATCCCTTCGGTTCTGGCTGGATCATGAAACGAATACCTATCCTTAACAGCCTTATATCTCCATTATAATACGTACATGGTCGGTCTTTGGGTATTTACACAGTAGCCAATACAACCATTTGAAAATCAATCAAGGTACTAGTGATATAAATCAAAACTTTTGTACCTTGATGGTTTCATCGTTTTCAAATTGCTCCCCTTGCATATGTGCATCGATATTCGAAAGTGTTTTGCACATAAAAGGGAGAAGCTGCACTTGAGTCACTAAGATCACATTATAAGCCTTATATTTTAATCACATTTTTCCCCTTATCAAAAATATCAAATCGTTTGATATTTTAGATATCAATTGATTTAAAATTAAGCTTTTAAGGAGAAAAATGTTACTGATTAGCATGCTTATTAGGAACATTTTAATGCTCCCCTCAATTAATAAGGGTAGGATATAGTGTTGAGTACATATTTTGAAAGTTTTTAAATTTAATGAAAAATTCATGAAAAATTATACTCAACACATATATACTAAAGTATCTACACTACATATATACATATTGACAAGATAGATTATGAGACAAGACCATAGAAGATAAACCCAAGTATGACAAAATAATATTGTTCGCTGTAGTAGCCTGTAGTCCGTCTTAACCTTTCTTCCTCCAACCAATCCTTTCAAGCTTCGCATGATCCTTCTTTCCAACAACTGATTATCAATCAACTGTACCATAATATCTGTCCAATTCTGATCCTTGACTGTCCATTTTCTCCTAGGCATATCTTTGTTGTATCCCAACTTGAAGTTTAGCAGCATGTAATGGAGAGTCTTACGAACAGACTAGAATGTTTCGTTAGAAAACTTGTAAAGCTTGTCAGCTCGCATTAGTCTCTTGCTTTTTCTTGAGTTTAGATAGACAACCCCCTTTGAATTATATGATGTGGTGTATGGCTCTTTGGCAGAGATTCCAGAAAAATCCTTTTATGGCTTGGTGATGTTGAGCTTCTTTTGGTAACTCTCTACACCAAGTTGGACATCTTCAACCCTTTTCTGAATGACGATTCTTCGAGTAAACATACATAGTGCAACTGCCAAGTCTATAATGTTATCGCCATTAAGATTGAATAGCTTGTTTTGAACATGAACAAGAAGCATGTCTTCGAAGTTATTTAAGTATAGTCTTGGAAAGTCACCTTCTTTGAACGTATATAATTTCCAATAAGCTCTTCTCACAATAATCTCTTCTAAATATCTATACCCATATTAATTGTCAACCTTTACACTGACTACACTTAGAATCTTTATTGTGGAGTAGACATCATGTTTAGAGAACCTGTTGATATGTGACCTATAAAATAACTAACGCTTGGGTCCCCAATGAGAAATCCCTAGTGCAACATCCTTGTCATAAGCCACTTTGACTGGACTCCATAGCTTTGGAATCATTTCTTCAATAAATTCTAATTCATACTTTGCAACTTTTGTTTTGGTGATCGATACAGTGTATTTCCTTTTTGAATTTCCTGTCCTTAAATATTCAAGATCATTGTTAAAGAAGAAATTGACAAGAATGGTAAGGTGACCTGGAGAGCCTTAAAAAGGTAGAGGCTTGCTCAAGTCGTATGGACATCTGTCACCTTTGGGATTTGTCCAGTCAAGTTGTTCTGTCAGAGCATTATAGCATTGATCCATGTTGTACTCTAGTTCAATGCTACTCTTGCAATTTCCTTTGAGAAGGTTGTAGACATGGCCTACTAAGTCAACTTTGGTTATCTTGTCTAGTTTAAGACGATTCATTGCAAACTTTGAGAAGTCAATGAGAGTAGCCATTAGTTCATTAAAGGTGAGTGGATCCTTTTCAGCATATACCAGATTATTAAACCAAGTCTGCTTTGGTCCATCATCAATATTTTTGTCTTTGCTCCACTTTGGATCAGGAGTAGGAGGTCTTCGAGGTTGCTTGAACCAAATTGGGTTGCCGTATGTTGGAACAACATCATCTTGTAGTTGATCAGCCTCATGAACCACATCATCTAGAATAGGTTCTTCCACATCTATTTGAGCCTCATGAAGTGGTTCTTCTGCATTCACAAGCTTATTAGTAGATGAAGGCTTGGATTGAGTTTTACCTTACAAGGATGGACCAGTCTGAACTTTGTCTTTGGATGGCTTAGAATCTTTTCCTTTCCTTCTCTTCGTCTTCCTTTGGTCTGATCTAGCAGTAGGGTCTTGATCATCGCCACGGTCTCTTTTCCTCAAAACTTTATCAGGATTGACATCTCCACTTGCAATGGCTTCATCAAGCATGATTGAATTCAAGAGACCATTATATAGATAAGAATGTTTCTCATGAGTCATGTATGAGCTGCTTTTATCCATCTTTTCAAGGAGTATTTTCTTCAGCTCATATTCAGAGAGAGACTCAGCTGCTCTGGAAGTGGGTTGAGCAGGAGTGAAAGAAGATTGAGCAAGGAAAGCTGGATTCTTCTGGAGTTCATCACGAACAATGCTTTCAATCCTTGGATTAACAAAATCAAAAACTGCTTTTGTTGGGAATTATAGATTTGATGAGACAAAAGAACAAAAGAATGAAACAAAAGGATCAAAATCATCATTAAAGAATTCTACAAGATGTAGGAGAAAAGATGAAGATACTTGAAGATCTCCTTAAAAAGATAAAGATAACAGAAGATATTTCTTAATGTTTAAAAGATTTAGTTGTCTAATGTTTATCTTCCTTTGTAAGTCTTGGACTCTCTATATAAAGAGTTCCATAGACATAGGTTTGTACAATACACAAAAAGAAAAACATGTGTGTGATTTGTAGTTGTAAAGATTCAAGTTGCTTATCTTTACAAGACCCCTATTAGATTATGACAAAAAGGGGAAGAAGATTACAGAGATATGATTTGCAACTTATATGTGTGGTGATATAAGCAGGGTACAAAGGATATCTGATTAAGGGGAAGTTTGTTTCATTCAGGGAGATCCATGATCTCAACTTCAGGGGAAGCTTTGATTTATTAAGGCTTTATGATGAAGTTCGTACAAGACTATTTGTTTGTTTTGTCATCATCAAATAGGGGAAGATTGTTGGGAGTTATAGATTTGATGAGACAAAAGAATGAAACAAAAGGATCAAAATCGTCATTAAAGAATTCTACAAGATGTAGGAGAAAAGATGAAGATACTTGAAGATCTCCTTAAAAAGATAAAGATAACAGAAGATATTTCTTAATGTTTAAAAGATTTAGTTGTCTAATGTTTATCTTCCTTTGTAAGTCTTGGACTCCCTATATAAAGAGTTCCATAGACATAGGTTTGTACAATACACAAAAAGAAAAATGTATGTGTGTGTACAAGCTAAAGATGTAGACGTCTATAGTGGTGGTGTAGCCTCAAGGTCAAGGTAACTTGATCCTGTTACAGATTAGTTGTAACTGTTATATTCTGATCAAATATAATTGGGGCTTGAAGTGTTTTATAATGAAGAAACTTTGTTACAATATCATTGTTCTTATGTTAATTCCGCTATACATATGTTATGTTCAATGTTATTGTTAATCCTAGATATAAGTTCTAAACAAACTAAGCTTAAACGATCTAAGGAGTTCTATCAAACTCCACAACTTTTGGTAGAAACTTGGGCAGTTAGTTCTTGACTTCGTTGATTATGTTGGCTTGCACTGATTCTTCACTGGCCTCAGATTGATCAACCTTGGTCCAAGCTTCAAATTTTCTCTCAAGGTCAGACAATCTTTGAAGAACTACTAGTAGTGGATCAGGTACAATGGTTGTAATATTTGGTGCTTCACTTGAAGTTGGTGGTGTTGATAGTGGTGTTGGGGTTGTCTGTTCAGGAATCACAGATACAAGTACATTGAGTAATGGAGCTAACTGAACAATGAGAGTTTCTTGTTGGATTTGAACATCTAACAGAGAATTAATCTCTGTATCTACAGGTTCTTTAGTAGTACCAACTAGAGAAGTGTCAGAGGAAAGATTAAGGAACTGATTACCTTAGTTCGATGATAGACAAAGACTGGAGGTGGATGGTGGTAATTCTGTCTTCTCATTCTGTGTCACAGAAACAAGAGCTCCTACTTGATCATCTTCAGATTTATCAACTTTAGCTTGATCATCTTTGTTAGCTTGATCATCTCCAGCTTGCTAAATATCAACTTTCTTCTTTTATGTCTTCTCAGAATCTACCTTTTCTGCATTAGCCATCTCTTGATTATCTTTAACTTCATCAGCATTCTCAGCATCATTCATCTCTTCATTATCATCATGCTTCTTAACATCATCATGCATATATTCATCCCTACACGCTTCATCATCATTTTGTTCATCTTCCTCAGTATGCAATTCATCATCTGAATACACCTCATCTTCATCAACTGACTTTCCATCCGCCTTTTCTCTTTTGATCGTTTCCTTCTCTGAATCAGTTCTTTCATCATCACTAGAAAGTATGATTTCCTCTTCATCAGAACCCCAGTCATCATCTTGAGCCACAGACTTGCCTTTTGGCTCATCAGGAACCTCTTATGTGATACCAGCTCCTTCACTTGAGCCTTTGGATTTTCCATTTGGCTTATCGGGAACCTCTGGTGTAATACCAACTCCTTCACTTGAGCCTCCAGTTTGTTACTAGTGTCTGTAGGTACGCCTGCTAGCTTTGATTGTTTTTTGTGTGTCAGCAGCTAACTGTGTAACATCTAATAACATTTCAATACCTTTAAGTTTTTGAGACTGATCTAGTGTTTTCTTCATTGAGACATTTAGAGTGTATCTGATGACAACACCAGTTGGTCTTCTTCCAGTTAACCTTCCTTTTTGTTCATCAGATTCATCACTTGTTGGCTTTTTAGTTACATTCTTCTTTGGAGTAGCTGTGGTTTTCATTCCCTTTCTTGCCTTCTTTGGAACTACAACTATAGTGGATATGGCAAGGTAAGTCTGATAGGCCTTTGAGTTCTTAATGTCATTGTTCATCATCACATCTGGAATTGACATTCCATACACTTGATTATCTTCACCCTTGCTTACAAATTTCAACCTTCCCAGTACAGCATCATGCTTGATTGAGTTCATGAACAACCCGTGTCTCTTGGATATGGTTTTGTATTTCAAAAGGAAGTGATGAATGATAACCTTAATGAAGCTGGGATAGGGCATGCTTTCACGTCTCCTGACACTTGTTTGTCTGTAGTCAATTTAGTACTGGAAGTCTTCCCATAGCAACTCAGCAAAATCAACATTCTTTCTATGGAACAAGCCTTACAAGATTTGAGCTCTTGATAGTCAGAGCCTGTCCAAGCCCGAAGTCTTCCCAGATAAACATCTATTGATGATGGAAGCAAAGGTTCTCCAAGGTTGATACATGTGATCAGTATATAGATCAGAAAGAAATTCTAAAGAGCCTTTATAACCCAGTGATTTGATGAAGGTGACAATTGCATCATGAGGAGGTGGTGCAACAAACTCTGTGTTAGGAACTCTTGGACATATATGAAGAATTTCATGAAAGAGTTCAACACCAATTTTAAACTTCTTGTTGTCAAGCTCAAATTGGTATAGAGAAGAATCCTTGACTTTGGAAACGGTAAACCAAAATTGCTGCATGTAGATTTCAGGTACATCAGCTGTGATCAGAAATGCATTGTAGCATGGAGAGAGCTTGAGAATATCTATAACGACTTGATAAGTAGCTTCCTTTGGCGTCTTTGTTGGATCAATCCTCATGTTGTATGAGCCAATCGTAACTCGATCATCAGTAGAGACTAAAGCCTCTTCAAGAGCTGCTTGTTAAGTAATTGCTTGATTCATGATTATGCTAAGAGTTATCCAATACAGTTTAATACCTGGCATTTAATATATATAATTTATTTATATATTACTATATATATATTATTATATATATATATATATATATATTATTATATATATTATATATATCCATGATCAGATTTGATACTCCATGTTGTTGTGTTTGATTTAGATGCATTTGTGTTTATGATTAAAGAAATTAAGCTCATTTTGACACACAAACTGTAAAAGTCAACTATGGTCAATGGTCAACAAGTCAACTAAAAATAGTCAACAAACTAGTCAATGGTCCACCAAAGTTAAATAGTCAATAACAAGACAAAGGTCAAAGGTCAAACAAAAATATGAATTAACAGGACAAAAACAGTGCATAAATTTCCTGATTAACAACTGTGCATAAATCGCCTGTTTTAGACAGTGCATAAATTGCCTGTTTTAGTGCTGTGCATAAATCGCCTGTTTTATATGTGCATAAATCGCCTGTTTTATATGTGCATAAATCGCATGTTTAATCAACCATGCATATTTTGCCTATTTTATCTTTTGTGCATAAATCGCCTGTTTTATATGTGCATAAATCGCTTGTTTTATACGTGCATAAATCGCTTGTTTCATTCATGACTTATCCATACACAAAAGCATTTTAAACAATTTCAAACACTTTCAAACACATGAGAAACAATTACTCAACATATATGGACATGTTTCAAGCCTTTTACACAAGAGACCACAACATTCGAGCCCTATATCCTAATTTTAAACACATAAATGGTCATCCCACATATAATTTAGGCTTCAAGTGTTCACAATCTTATCTAAAGCATGCCTAGAAAGAACAATACCACACAAGAACATCAATCATACCAAACACGCATTCAAATGCCAAGAGATTTCACATTTTAAGTACAAGAATTATGTAAAATTCAAATGAGGGAGTCCTAAACACTTATGAGTGGTTCTAAAGCATTAGAGGACAATCATAAACACTTGAAATCACACGAACATCAACTTATTAGCAAACCCCTTTGTATCGCATCATATTCGGCTACACAATCAAACAAATCCCCCAAACGAGTAAACAAACATCAAAACTATTTTAACCTTATCATTATCAACCCTAAACGAACGTTTGCCCTATGGTTAATTAAACCCAATCACATTTTTGATCCTAAGAACCCTAATTTTGAAAATTAGGGTTTTCGAGTAAAAGAGTGCAATTTAATCTGATTACTTATGCAATGTTGTTGTTTAGAGGATTAGGAGCAAGTTTGTAGTTTACCTTTTAGCTTGAATCTTGATTTGATACTTGTTTTTGAATCGAGCGAAATATGCGAGTGAGAGAGAATGATATATCAAGTTTTTGAAATTTTTTATGAATGTGTGCATATTTTGCCATGTGGGTTTTCATTTAGAAGTTTCAGATTTTGGCAGATATGGTCCTTGTAGTTTATTATTCCTTTTATTTTCAATTTAAACTTATCCTACACATTAAGTAACATAGGAAAATGACAACACAAGTCCCTCTAGTTACTAGGATAAAGTCTAAGTCCCACATTTTGCATTCAAGTCCCTAAAGGTCTAAACAAATAACATCTAAAGCCTAATTGAGTTAAATTAAATTAACCCCCTTTAAATATTGATCCGTTATTGTCTGAAACCTTTTTATGTCTATTCCTTGATTATTTTGAAAAGATAATTTGATAACACTTTCTCCCCCTCAAATAATGACCCGTTTTTTATTAAAAGAGCTATAGTCATTGTTTGAGTGGTCAAATTATCTTTAAAAATCATTTTATTTTAAGAATACTAAGATTACTGATTTGTTTTGAAAGACAACACCAACAACAATAAGATTTCTCTTTTTTCAAAATTAAATGTACTGACACGTACACTTATTTTAAGAGATCCCAGGTTGTGTAGCAAACTATACAAACCTTTGCATGATCATGAATTAGATCATGCTCGAGAAACTGAATTCCTCTTAAGAGGTCAATTCATCTTTTTGGTGATATACTTGCCTTTAAGATAAAAACCGGGTTGCAGTCAGAAATAACTGCAAGCCAATGACATGTTTTGAGAATAGTTTAAACTTCTGCTCGAACTTTATTTACAACTTCGTATGACATTTCTAAAGCCGTAAATATTATCGATTTTAGAAGACATGTCATGGAAAACATATTTTTAGATTTTCTGATTTTTTAATTTTCTATTTTATTTTTCTTTATTTTATATTTTTCTATTTTCTTTTTCATTAAATTCTATTCTAAGAAATGGAAAATCTTTTTGGGTTTTTAAATTTTATATATTTACATAGGATGCACGAAGAGGTACCATCACCACTCTTCATTCTCTTCTGCCAAACTCAAGTGTTTCTGGAGACATGCTTTTCATCTCAAGCTTGTTGATCAGGAATTTAAATCTTTCCTTTGGCAACAGTTTGGTGAAGATGTCTGCCAACTGATACTTAGTCCGGACGAAGTAAAGCTCAATCACACCATTTTCAACTTGGTTTTTGATAAAGTGATACCGAACATCAATATGCTTCGATCTTGAGTGATGGACGTTGTTACAAAAAATATCAATAACACTCTTGTTATCATAGTACAAATGGATTTTGTTGAAATCAAATCCATAATCTGTCAGTTGGGATCTCATCCATAAGATTTGAGCACAACATCCAGATAAGGCAATGTATTCTGCCTCTGTACTAGAGATAGCAGTGCTTTTATGCTTCTTTGAGGACCAGATGACAAGTCTGTCTCCTAAGAACTGGGCACTTCCAGAAGTACTTATTCGAGTGTCTTGACACCCGGCGTGATCAACATCTGCATAAGCGATTAGTGCAATACTGGTATCTTTCGAGTACCAAAGGCCCAGATTAGTGGTACCTTTCAGGTTTCGAAAGATCCGTTTTACTGCATGTAAATGCTTTTCGGTAGGTCGTGTCTGATACCGGGCACACATGCATACTGCAAATACAAGATCAGGTCTACTGGATGTAGGATACATAAAAGAGCCAATCATACCACGATAATGTGTAGGATCAACTGTTTTTCCCTGTAGATCTTCATCCAATTTGGTTTTGTCTACCATAGGGGTGTTAACTGAGTCACTAGAATCCATACCATATTTCTTAAGAATTTCTAAGGCATATTTGTCTGGTTTAGATGCCTTTGGGACTTTGAGAAATTTGAAGTCTAAGAAAAAATGACATTTTGTCCATCATGGACATCTTAAACTTAGAACTCATTTTATCAGCAAATATATCACATATGCTAGGATCAGTAGATGCAAAAATTATATCATCTACATAAATTTGTACCATGAGAATATCTTTGCCTCTCTTCCTTGTGAATAATGTGGGGTCGACAGCACCTTTGGAGAACTTTTGAGATAGTAAAAAGATTGACAACATATCATACCACGCACGTGGGGCCTGCTTTAAGCCATAGATATCTTTCTTTAGCTTGTACATGTGGGTAGGATTATCTTGATCTACGAAGCCCTCTGGTTGACTAACATAGACTTTTTCACGTAGCTCGCCGTTTAAGAATGTTGTTTTGACATCCATCTGGTAGATAGTCATGGTCTTATTGGCAGCGTTTGCAACAAAGATTCTGATTGCTTCTATTTGAGCCACAAGTGTGAAAGACTCTTCAAAATCAATTCCTTCTTCTTGACGATATCCATTAGCTATGAGTCGTGCCTTGTTTTCCAGTACCCCTCCAAATTCATCTTGTTCTACTTTGAAGATCTACTTCAGTTTAATTATCATGACAAAATCTGGACAAGGTACTAGCTCCCAAACATCCAGTCGTTCAAACTCGTGAATTTTTTCTTGCATCGCATCAATCCATGTAGATTCTAACAATGCTTCTTTAAAGTTCTTCGGTTCGACTGAAGTGAGGAACGCATCAAAGAAACACCACATGGCATCAGATTGGAGCTGTTTTCATGTTGAGACAGGTCGAGAAGGATTGCTGATCACATTTTATAAAGGATGATTCTTCGTCCATTTGCTGATGTGTTTAAAAGGTGGGTTGGTTAGTTGCACGATTAATGATGATTCTTGAGAACTTGGTTCTGAAGTAAGAATATCAAGAAAGGGATCATCATCAAACGGTGCTTGTTGTAACTGTTCTTCAACACCTTCAGAAATAACCGGAGACTGTGTTTCTTGTATTTTTGATGAAGTACTAGATGCTAGTTCATCTTGTTCAATGGAAGTTGATAGAGGTGTACCGGTTGGATCAGCAGGTTTTGGAGCAGCAGTTGCAGGAACTGGAGAAACAACACTTGGTGAAGGATTAAAATACTCATCGAACATTGGTTGAAACAATATATCCCAATCAATCTTAGTTGGTAGAAATAAGGTGTTGAAGGTGGATGTTGCATGAGTCCTGAACTGATTGTTCCAGGAGTCATAAGTTGAAGCTCGGGCCCTGAATCAAATTGTTCAGAAGCCATCAGTGTCAGCTCATCAAATTCAACTTGGATAGTTTCCATGATTAACCGGGTTTACCTGTTATAGATTCGGTAAGCCTTCTTAGTAGGTGTGTAACCGACGAAAATTCCAATATCAGCTTTGGGTTTTAGCTTACCTGGATCCTCACCGTCATTGGTTGGATAACATAACGCACCAAAGATGTGGAAATACATTAAGTCAGGTTTTCTGTCATGTATGAGTTCATATGGTGTTTTGTTGTGACGTCTTTGAATTAGAGAACAGTTTTGGGTATAACAAGCCGTTGTGACTGCCTCTGCCCATAGAAATAATAGAGCCTTAGAAAATATCGACATTGTATGTATAACTTCTACTAAAGTACAGTTCCATCTTTCGACAACATTATTCTGTTGTGGAGTGCGTGCAACTAAGGTTTGGTGTGAGATCCCGACATCATCATAATAGGCTTGCAGAGTTTGATTCACAAACTTTTTTCCATTATCGGTTCGTATGTTACGAACTGTTGCATTTAGACGAACTTGAATTTTCTTTAGAAGTTTAATCACGATCTTTGGAGTTTCATCTTTTGATTGTAAAAACTTTACCCAAGTGAACTATGAGTAGTTATCAACAATAACCAGAATGTACTTCTTCCCATTGTTACTTTCAATTCTTATTGGACCACATAGATCCATGTGTAGTAGATACAACTTCTCTTAGATGGAATCCTCAGACTTGGGTTTGTGGGTGTGTTTCTTGCTTGTTCCTAAAGAACAGATAAAACACAAGTGATCTTTCTGATACTTTAATTTGGGAAGCCCTCTTATAAGACCTTGTTTGGCAAGTTCATTGATGTAGCCGAAGTTTAGATGAGACAACCTTCTATTCCATAACCAAGACTTAGTTTTAGAGGCTTTAGACAAGAGACAAATTGGAGAGGATTACATCATTTCTTCTAGTGACATTGTGTACAAATTTGAGCCCCTTGACCCCTTGAGTAAATCAACACCTTCCAAATCATAAACATAACAGGTGTGTTTGCGAAATGCTACTTTGAGACCAGATTCACAAATTTGACCCACTGAGAATAAGTTATGGCCTAACCCCTCCACATAATAAACCCGAGAAATTATGACATTTCCTATCTGATAATCCCCATAACCCTTGATTTCTGCAAAATGATCATTCCCTAATCTAACAGTACCCATGAATTTACTAACAAAGTTGATGAGCCGAGAGCGCTGCCCGGTCATGTGCTTGGAGCAGCCCGAGTCCAGATACCAGAGGACGATTTGAAAGACCTAAAATGGACACGGGAAGAAGATGGAGCAACAGACACATTGGACCCCTAATTTTTTTGGGTTTCGAGTTGTTAGAAATCTTAGATTCTACATTCTTAGATTTGCTACTCGAACCTATATTGGTTATATCCTTAAGTTTCCCTGAGGTGTTACTACTGGATAGAGTTTTCTTTACTACTGTTGTTGAGAGTGGTTTCTTAGGAGGCACTACTGTAGTAGAGGTGATCCTAGTTAAAGGGCACATATTTCCATCTATAGTGAAGGTTCGACCTTTAGGTTTCCAACTATATCCAACATTAGTGAAAACTTTACTCGTAGGTTTCCAAACTTTCTTCTTTTTGCTCTTTAAAGATTCAGATTTAACACGCACATTGACATCATTAACATAATCAAGAACATACAAATCATGAATTACATTAAATATACATTGATTACATGTAGCACAAATAAGCTCAGATTTCGCATTTAAAACAGAATGCTTAACATTTGCATTACAGACAGGTTCAGAAACATGATTCTTTTTATTTAAACTAGGTTTAATGCTCCTAAGGTGATCTTCTAATTTATTATTCTAGCTGCTACTGGTTGGTCACGAGATCCTATTTTTCTTGGTATTTCCTGGAGGCTTTGATCCGCTAGTACTAGTAGAATTGATTAATCGTGTAGAAGGCTGATGTGTTATAGTAAGGTGTGTGATTTTATGATTTCAAGTTTTATATTTATATTTTACCGACTTAACCAAAAACAACACTTTAACGAGCAGCGTACCCGGTCAGATGGGAGTTTCGTGGTAAGTAGGGTGTCGATCACTAAGAGCGAGAAACAATCTTTTAATTTATTAATATTTTGGTTATCTAAACTAAGTTAATTCTATTCTATGTTAAACCTATTCTAAACCTATGTTAATCCTAAATCTAACGAATAAGGGGATTTTCAGCCTAAGAGACTAGCACGGGTTTTGTGGTGACTAAAATCAAGACACTAAAACACACGCAAGCAAATTAACAGAAGATAAAAGAGCGGTTTAGCCAAATATAAGAAAACTCTATTAACCATTATTAATCCAATCAGAACGCTGGTTTGTTTATTTATTGCAATGATTACTTATCTCGAGGCGGCATATTATTCTTAAGACTTAGGCGGTACCTTTTCCAAAGACCTAGATACGAAAAATTCTGTCACAATTAAATGTATCCGCATAAAGCATCTTTATTTGCTGATTATAATCTATCTTAGGGATTAAAGCAATGGTGATCTTGTTAAACCCTAGCTCATACATACTTTACCCACTTACTGTTTAACGGCAATTCATACACTAGTAGTCCACTAACCAAGTCTTTACCAATTAATTAAGAACGTACTCGTTGATCCTAAGGGTCACCTACCGGTCCAACTAAGCTCACAATCTAAGGGCAAAGATAGGTTATTATTCGTGATCCTATTGGTCTAGATGTATCAATCACTATATGGAGAGCCATCCCAGCATCTAGATTATTTGGTCTATATCACTAGATCTAGTTGAATGACAGGTCACATACAAAAGCACGTAAACAAGTATAAACTGATAAACATAAACAAGCAATCAATGATACATTAAGCAATCGAGATAAACAAACCAGACATTCAGATCTTCATAATAATGGCTAATAGCCAAAGGTATTATCCTTCAAACGTCATAATCAATACAAGATTAATAATTTAGCCAAGGTAAACTAACCGATGTTGATCCCAATTGAATAGATCTTGCTTAGCTTGTAAAAGGCTTAGTTATATTGAATAAATCCAAGACAACTATGGTAGAAACTTTGATTGAATATATCAAAGACTATGCGGAATCTAGTCTATGATACTAAGAAGAATAAGCAATAAAACAGTAACAAACAAGATTGTATACTACCAAACTTTAAGCCTCAATATATTAATACGAATACTCTTGATAGTGTTAGGGTTATACAAAACCTTGAAGCTATAAACTATGAATTCTATGAATGTATATGAATGAGAGATATATAAACTACATGTTCTAGGGTCTCCTTTTATACACCAAGGAACCTTAATAGGCTTACAACACGTTTTCTACTCATACATATCTTTTCCTAATATATCTCATACATATCTCTTTAGCAGTACTAAAACAGACTAACAATACTAACTAAGTGTAACAGCAGAAACTCTTCTAGAAGTAGTAATATTTTGTACTGGGAGTACTAATATTACACTAGCAGTAGTAATGACTTAGAACTTTTTCTTCAATCTTGAGCAACATCAGTAACTCCAACCAGCAGTTGTAACTTAAACCAGCAGTGGTAACTATAACACCCTGTGTTTTCAAGTCTTTGACGACGTCAATAAATGTACTATTTATTTTAAGTATTGAACGTGTTTGCTTAAAATTGTAATCGTTAGATTAAATCGCGTACGCCAAAAATTAGCGTTCAATGTAAACGGGCATCAAACAATTAAATGTTTACATCAAGCAAGGGTTATATAATTATTTTGAGGATAATTATTAACTTTGTTCATTTTATTTTTATCGGATACGTAAAGTATATACGTTTCGCGATAAATTGCGTTTAGGCACTCCCGGAACCACAAAAACTTTTCTACGCTTCAACAAATACCCACTTTTATACCCAATACATAAAATTACATAAACATATCAAGTATATCTTTATTATTTCCGAAATCTTGGTATCTTATACAAGATTATACATGATAAATGGAGATAAGTCTTAACACCTTTTGGACAAATCACACCATACCTCATTATGGCAAGACCATACCTTCCATACTTTGACTCCTAGACCATGCCTACCATACCTTGGCCATCCCTAGGACTTCCTTATGTTCCCTTGACTCATTATACATCTTATATACATGCACATAGCTAGCAAGTAACTTATACATCACCAACACTTAAAGAAATCAAACCAAAACCTCCCTTTTTCTTCTATAGAGCTCACGGCTCAATAAGCCATCTCAAGCAATCCATACAAAATTTTTATAACCTATTTACATACACTCTCATATCATATCTAAGATACCTCAAAGTATTTTGAAGCCTTGATTAATTATTTACAAGTATTGAAGCAAGAAATCAAGATTTGGGTTTTGTTAAGAAAATAAGGGTTTTATTAAGTGCAAGCTTGGTTTTTGTGGCTAAACAAGGGTTTAGTACTTATACATCATCATCATCATACCTCATAAGGTCCATTTAAACTCTTTATGTTGCTATATCTTTCATTATTATGATAGGATATTTCTATTAGCTTATAAATCACCATTATGTTTAATCATGAAAAAAAAAGTTTTCCACTTAAAACCACATGATTACTTTTATATATGTTATGCTATTACTTACATCATGTTAAAAAGGATGAGAAAATGTTGTATCATATTGTTTTGGTGTAAACATGATTATGGATTAATTAGGGTTTTCATAGTTTCATAATATGTTTCAACTTAAAGAAATACATAAGACATGTTAATATTGATTGTGGACTTTTAATCATGTTAATAGACACTAAAAAAAGTCATATGGAAAGAATACACTTGTACCCCATTGAGTTATGTATAAAGATTATTATGACAGAAACTAGTAAATAAGAGATTTTCTGAGTAAAGATTTTATAATTTTAAAAGTATTAACATGGATTAGTTAACCTTGGTAACTTGGACACATAAGGACTATTATGGACAAGTAAGTGATAATATAAGGATGATATATAAATATACAAGATATATGAGACTTGTGGTAAAATACAAAAGTGGTAAAGTATAAGAAAAGATCAAAATGGACTAACAAACAAGCATAAAACATTCTGTCCCAAATTCGACATTTTTACATACTCAATTTTATATTTTTATAAGATAATACATTTCACGACGATTCCAAAAAGGTAAGAAACTTTAAAACGGATTAATAACGAAAAAGTTACTTAAAAACAAGTTATACGTTAATAAATGAAGTCGTAAATAAATTTTTATAAAAACATTTTTATAAAAATTTCAAAACAGCAAGGGTTAGTATTTTTAATAAATAATACATATTTTTAGGATTCCAAAATGATAAGAATTGTAATTTGTTCATTAAATAACGAACGAGTTTATGAATTTCGCGAGTTTATCGACAATAATACTTTTATAAAACTATTTTTATAAATCTACTATTCATGACGGAAAGTTAAATTTTGTAAAACTCATAAAAATATTATAACTTTTCAAATACGAGAACGTCCTCGAAAGAATCGATAAAAACGGAGCTATAACGAATAAAGATAACGACATTTACACGGGTTTTTACGACGACGGATATGATTTTTTATACACTCACGTCTGATGTGAACAGTAAAAGTTACTGTTCACCAGTAGGTCCGAAATTCAAAAATGTCAATTTATGATAACTCGTCTTAATACGAAAAGATGGACATAAGAAAACAGCGATAAAATCGGAGTTTAAAACGCAAAGGGCGCCAGTTTTACAAAAACATAATTATAAACGTTTTAACTTCTAAACCCAATTTTACCCAAAACCATTAGTTGGTGATTGAGCTAGGATAGAATATTATGTGGTTATCGAAAGTACTATATTACTAGGAGAGTTTTCATAATGAGGCTTCTTCGGATGGCGTTTCGACGAGTTGTTGGATTTACGATTTAAAGTGTCCTAACTCCTCGAACGTCATGTCATGACCTCTTTAATTATGATAGCCCGAACGATAGTACGAGGTAACAACTATAAGATTAGATTCAAGTACTTGGTACTTATACGACCTATGATAAAATTTAGGTTGCATATCGATCCTTTTAACGTGACGCATTAACTGCAATAATTTGGATTATCGGAAACTCAAGGTGAGTCATAGCCCCACATTTTACGATTCAATAATTTAAAATTATAGGTGTGAAACATGCTTGTTTTACAAAATTGGACGCAAGTAGATTACAGTTTTGCCTAAGTACCGATCACCCAGTTAAAGACCCATTAAACATGAACTGTCAATTGCATAGATGTATTTGGGAATTACATATGTGAGCGCGAGTTATTTAATAGATCTATTCGGTAACGACCTCTCCCGTTCGGGTGGACTTGCTATCACGAGAAACGAACGATATAACATGGTCGAATTTTAGATGTTTCGTTAGAACATCATCACGGCTGAGTAGCAATATTATGCGAACAAGATCGTCGAGCTTCAGTGTCATGAGCTTAGTGTAAATGTAATCTAGTTTTTGTGAGATCTGCATGTGTTGCATTATCACTAAAAAGACTTGCGGTCCTGCACATTATGATTTTATCAAACCTATGAATTCACCAACAATTTTGTTGACGTTTTTAAGCAATGTTTTCAGGAGATCAATAGGCATGGGATGCCAAGGATGCATTGGGTTATATTTTGGATTGCACGCTTAAAGATTTAGGTGCATCATATTTGGGGAATGTTTTAGTCACTTTTGTAATATTCAACAATGAACAAGTAAAGCTATATGCTATTGTACTAGATCTTTCAATTAAATCCAATGTATCATTTTAAACGACTTTTTGTGTCGTTCTTATATATCTTGTGCTATTGATCTTGAAGTAACACGCCCCGGACCCTTATTCCGCTGCGACCCAATTTGGGGGTGTTACAGATTGGTATCAAGAGCCAAGGTTATAGAGAACCAGGTCAAATGTTTTTGCTGGACTATAACCATTTTCAAACAACGAATTCATACAACGGGGTTGTACACGGGACATACATATGTGCATACATTCATGCATACACTAGTTTGCATAGTTATTTATACTAGATGCATTCATAATTGATATACGTGCTCATATTATAGTATGTACGTTACTATGAGGGTATATTGTATATATACAAAGATGAGTTTGCATTCTTTCACGCAACTCTATAATTATTTATATAAGGGTTATTTATATAAATAGGAGAACACTTATTTAGGCAAGATAGTACGATAAGCTCGTAGGTCCTAAGCGCTGCCTAAACATTAAGCTATCGAATATGATACCTTACCATCATTCATTTATGCCATGAGTGCATATTCATATTTAACATACCAGCCTTATATAATATATTTATATAAGTTAAGTTTTGCTCGTTGCAAGCAGTTATGTTTTCATCATCGATGGTTACCTATACGTCTGTCTATATTAATCTGGGCCATAAAGATTACAGTGAGCTTTTGATGAGGAGCTAGAGGAACCAATGGAGGATCAGCCTCTACCTGCTGATGCCTCATCTACAGCCCTATCACCTGGCTAAATTGCTGACTTCAATCCGGAGGAGGATGAAGAGGACCCTGAGGAGGATCCTGCAGACTATCCTGCCAACGAAGGAGACAATTCTGATGATGAGTCATCTGATGATGACAACGATGATGATGATGTTGAGAAGGATGAGGAGGACGGGGAGGAGAAGGAGCACCTAGCTCCGGCCGACCCTTTTGCTGTACCTACAGATGATCCTGTCCCCTCAAGCTGAGAATATAGAGGCATTTGAGACTGATGAGTCTGCTTCTACATCACCCACCTCTCCATACCATATCATCTTATCTTTTGAGACCAAATCCCATGCAGTACGGATGTCTATTTAACGCCATACTCCACAATCACCATCTACTAAGGCATGCATTACTGAGTTGCTGCTGCACTACCTTTATCATCACCAAAGAATATTAAGTCACTTAAAGATAACATAAGAGGCTAGCATCTAGAATCTTGAGAGGCACCCTGGCCATAGACAAATAGATTTGTCAGTGTAGCTCATTTTGTATCCGTTATCCCTTACATATATGTTGGGATCACGGAGTGGCATGATTTTCCTGTGGATGAAACTTTATATACATTTTGTTCCCTGTGATTTTCAGGAAACAATGACAACTGTTAATCAAGGGATGAGTGTTGAGGAAATTGAGCGGGTTGTAGCCCAGCGAGTGGCTAATGCTATCGAGGCTATTGCCATTTATGAGACGAAAACCAACATGGCCCGTAAGTCAATAAGCCAGACCGAACAACAAGAATGCAAGTTAGCAGAGAATGCTAACAACAAGAGAAAGTGGGAAGGTAACCACAATGGGCAATGTACTGTAAAGGGCGAGAATTGCAAGAAGGTTGGCCACATGACCCGGGAGTGTAGGAATCCTACTGCTGCTAGGAATCAACGAACTCACACCTGTTATGAGTTCCTTGAATAAAACTTCATAAATATTTTGTTCCAGTGATTTTCAGGAAACCATGACAAACTGTTAATCAAGGATGAGTGTTGAGGAAATTGAGCGTGATGTAGCCCAGCAAGTAGCTAATGCTATCGAGCAATGCCATTATATTAGAACGAAAACCCAACATGGCCCGTAAGCCAATAAGTCAGACCGAACAACAGATTACAAGGTAGTAGATAATAGGCTAACAACAAGAGAAAGTTTGACATAGCCTTACTAGCAAATCCTAAGTTGAAACTATCATAGACTTTAAGTCCTCCTTAGGATTCTCGTTGTATTTCCCTTAAAATTTTAGTTGTACTGAAAAATAATCTATCAAATTAATCGTATTATGAGAATTTCGGTCATATAACTTAGGTACATTATTTACTCTTACAAAAACTACTCTTACGAATATTCAATGAAATTATAATGCTATTTTGACTAAAAGAGCAATGCATCAATTAGTCTCAATTTAAATACCATGGTCCGATCAACTATTATAATTCAGGAAGGTACCAGCCTTGCTGAGAGTAGTCACTCTAACAACCCCTATAAGGAAATAATTTTCTACTCATATCATGTTTGTGTGCGTATCATAGAACGCGTTTACTTTTTGGAAATCTGAAATATTGAGTAACCCTATCAACAAGCACGACCTTCACTAATCCGTCTTACTATAAAGTCAAGCATCATCATTATAACCAAATCCTAAAGCCGAGACACATCACTATCGCCCTAAGGATAAATCATAACGAATTTTTCCTCGCCATAAGAATCTCTTAAACCACCCATTAAACATAAATTTAATGCCCATGAGAACTTGTTAGCTTCGATGCAATAACGTATGGATGGTGTGGCGAAGTACCAAGCGGTCATTGAGTGTGCCAGAAGATTTTAGCAGTCCCCTGGGAAATGAAACCTTAATCCATAACAAGGTGATAGAAGTAACAGGGAATGTGGACATGATTAAACACGATTTTCGTGCACAAAAACGCAGAAGTACATACAAAAAAAAAAGAGAGGATTTCCTTCTTTTTGGCACATGTCACTGCAAAAGAGTTGAAGACAAGTCGGAAGAAGAAAACGACTGAGGACGTACCAAAAGTACAGACTTTTCGGAAGTATTCCTGATGGACTTTGCCGTTGTCTTCCTCCGACTCGACAAGTGGAGTTTCAAATTGATTTGGTACCTGGTACTACACCGGTAGCACGGGCACCTTATCTATTGGCGCCTTCCGAGATGAAAGAGTTATTTGAGCAACTGAAAGAGTTGTCCGACAAAGGCTTTAAGACCCAGTTCCTCACATTGGGGAGCTCCGGTCTTGTTTTTCAAGAAGCAGGACGGTTCATCCGGATGTGCAGTTGATTACCGGGAAGCTGAATAAATTACGCGGTAAAGAACCGTTATCCTCTCCAAAGAAATGATGATTTATTTGAACTCAACTTCAAGGGTCGAGTGTCTACTCAAAATCGACCTACAAGTCAAGGTTATCATCACTGAGGTTACGAGAGAAACACTCCGAAGACTGCCTTCAGAAACTCGATACGGCATTACGAAATTCAAGTTATGCCATTTGGTTTGACAAACGCACCTGCCGTATTCATGGACCTTATGAATCGGGTGTGCAAACCTTACTTGGATAAATTTGTGATCGTCTTTATTGACGACGATGTTCTGATATATCGAAGAATAAGAAAGAACACGAAGAAACACCTTGAAGCAGATCTTGGAATTGCTTAAAGAAAGAAGATGGTATGCCAATTTTTCCAAAATGTGGAATTTTGGATTCCTAAGTACAGTTCTTCGGACATGGGATTCGATAGTGAAAGGCATTCAAGAGGATCCCAGCCAAGATTGAATCCCATTAAAGATGACATCTCTCCTAATCACCAACGTAGATTCTCCAATTCATAGGTCTTACTGGATATTAACGTAAGATTCTAGAAAGGTTTTCGAAGATTCGCCAAAAACAAATTACAAAGCTTACTCAAAAGAAGGTCAAGTTTGAGTGGGGCGATAAACAAGAAGCAGCTTTTCAACTGTTGAAACAAAAGTTGTGCAGTGCACCAATCCTTGCATTACCTGAAGGAAGCGAAGATTTCATCGCATACTGCGACGCTTCGAAGAAGGGTTTGGCCTGTATTGATGCAAGAGGAGAAAAAGTGATTATCTTGATGCATCACGCCAGTTAAGATTCCATCGAGAAGAACTATACGACTCATGATTTAGAACTTGTGCCGTGGTTGTTTCCGCTTCAAAGATCTGGAGACATTATTATATAATGAACTAAGAGTGTAGCGGTGTTTCACCGATCACAAAGTTTGCAAAACACATTTTAGATCAAAAAGGAGTGAACATGAGGCAACACCGATGGTTAGAGTTTTCTAAGTGATTACATTGCGATAGTTCTGTTATCACCAGAATCCGGGGGAAAGCAAAATGTCGTTGCTAAGATGCTTAGAGCAGGAAAGCACGAGAACCACCGCTAAGAGGATCGTAGCAATGGTTATGACCTATTAGTGGACCGTTCAAACCGATCTTAAATGCTCAGTCCGAAACGCAAAAACCCGAGAACAATAAGAGTGAAGACGTTGGGGGAATGTTGGTTGAAAATGCTAAATTCCAGAAGCGAATAGAGAACATAAAGTTGAGCCACGTGCGAATGGAACCCTGTGCCTCAATGGCAGAAGCTGGTTACCTTGTTATGGCGATTTGCGGACTGTGATCATGCCCGGAATCCCAAAATCAAAATACACTATCCACCGGGTTCCCGAGACAAATGAACCAAAGACATGAATAAAGATATATTGTGGCCCAACATGAAAGCTGACATAGCCACTTATGTTAACAAATGTTTGACCTGTGCTAAGGTCAAGGCCGAACATCAAGGCCGTACAGATGTATAGTACAGCCTAAGGATTCCCAGAATGGAATGGATAACATCACCAATGATTTTTGTCACGAACTTCCTAAGACTCCTCAAGCTATGATACAATTTGGGTGATCGTTGACCGAACTCACTAGATCTTGCGATCTTACCCAATGAGAGAGACCGATCCTTTGGATAAACTTGCAAAGATTGTACTTAAAAGGAATTGTGGTCACAAGGCATATGGGAGTAACCCGTCTCCGATCATTTGCGATCGGACCCAGATTCGCATCTAATTTCTGGAGGTCACTTCAGAACGCCTGGGTATCAAATTTAGATTATGAGATACTTGCGTACCATCCACAAACAGAACGTGAGGGCAAAGCAGAAGGACAATAATCAAACTCCGAGGATATATTCGTTCATGTGCTATCCGACATTTGGAGAAGTGTTGGGTTAACCATTTTGCATTAGTCGAGTTTTCATACAACAATAGCAATTACGCTAGCAAACAAGGCCGCACCATTTGAAGCAATTTATTTCGGAAGTGTCGCTCACTCTGTTGTTGTTTGGACTGAAGTTGGAGAAAGACTACCAGATACTCAGGCCACAGAACTGATCCAAGAGACCACTAGAAAATCATTTAGATAAGCAAAGGATGCAAGCAGCTCGTGATGCGGCAGAAGAGTACGCTGACATTGAAACGATAAGCCAATGGAATTACCAAGTTGATAACGAAAGTCATGCTTAAGGTCTCGCCCTTGGAAAGGTGTGTACGCGTTTGGCAAACGGGGGAAGTTGAACCCTAGGTATGTTGGACCTTTTAAGGTAATAGAAAGGGTTGGAGAAGTTGCTTACAAGCTTGAACTTCCAGAAGAATTGAGCAGAGTCCATAATACATTTCATGTATCTAATCTGAAAAAGTGTCATGCCGACGAACCATTACCGTCCGTTGGATGGACTTTAATTTGGACGACCAACTTCATTTTGTTGAGGAACCGGTAGAAATAAGTGGAACCGAGAATTTAAACGGTTGAAGAGAAGTCGGATCCCATTGGTCAAAGTTCGATGGAACTCCAAGAGAGGTCCTGAGTACACGTGGGAGCGTGAAGACCAATTCAAAAAGAAATATCCACACCTCTTCGCCAAGACCACACCATCGTCAAGTGCTGCATTGTGAGCCTTGAGGACAAGGCTCGTTTAACGGGGGAAGTCTATAACACCCTGTGTTTTCAAGTCTTTAATGACGTCAATAAATGTACTATTTTTTTAAGTATTGAACGTGTTTGCTTAAAATTGTAATCGTTAGATTAAATCGCGTACGCCAAAAATTAGCGTTCAATGTAAACGGGCATCAAACAATTAAATGTTTACATCAAGCAAGGGTTATATAATTATTTTAAGGATAATTATTAACTTTGTTCATTTTATTTTTATCGGATACGTAAAGTGTATACGTTTCGCGATAAATTGCGTTTAGGCACTCCCGGAACCACAAAAACTTTTCTACGCTTCAACAAATACCCACTTTTATACCCAATACACAAAATTACATAAATATATCATGTATATCTTTATTATTTCCGAAAATCTTGTATCATATACAAGATTATACATGAAAAATGAGATAAGTCTTACACCTTTGGTCAAATCACACCATACCTCATTATGGCAAGACCATACCTTCCATACTTTGACTCCTAGACCATGCCTACCATACCTTGGCCATCCCTAGGACTTCCTTATGTTCCCTTGACTCATTATACATCTTATATACATGCACATAGCTAGCAAGTAACTTATACATCACCAACACTTAAAGAAATCAAACCAAAACCTCCCTTTTTCTTCTATAGAGCTCACGGCTCAATAAGCCATCTCAAGCAATCCATACAAAATTTTTATAACCTATTTACATACACTCTCATATCATATCTAAGATACCTCAAAGTATTTTGAAGCCTTGATTAATTATTTACAAGTATTGAAGCAAGAAATCAAGATTTGGGTTTTGTTAAGAAAATAAGGTTTGTATAGAAGTGCAAGCTTGGTTATTGTGGCTAAAAAAACAAGGTTGAGTCGCTTATACATTCATAATCATCATACTCATAAGGTTCCATTTAAACTCGTTATGTTTCTATAGTTCTTTCATTATTGATGCAATATATTTCTATTTAGCTTAAATCACCATTTAAGTTTTAATCATGAAAATAAAGTTTTCACTTGAAATGACCACATGGATTACTTTTATATATGTTATGCTATTACTCACATCATGTTAAAAAGGAAAGATAAAATGTTGTATCATAATTGTTTTGGTGTAAACAAGATTATGGATTAAATAAGGGTTTTCAAGTTTTCAATAATATGTTTCACTTAAAGAAATACATAAGACATTAAAATTGATGTGAACTTTTAATCATGTAAAAGAACCACTAAAAAAAGGACATATGGAAAGAAATACACTTTTACCCAATTGGATATGTATAAAGATGATTAATGACAAAACCTAGTAAACTAGAGATTTCTTAAGTAAAGTTATAATTTTAAAGTATTATCAGTGGATTTAGTACCTTGTAAACTTGGACACATAAAGGACAATTATGGACAAGTAGTGATAATATAAGTATGATATTAATAAACAAGATATATGAACTTGTTGTAAAATACAAAAGGTGGTAAAGTATACAGAAAAGATCAAAAATGGACTTAACAACAAGCCAAACATCGTCCCAAATTCTAATTTTACATACTCATTTATATTTTTATAAATAATACATTTCAACAGACGATTCCGAAAAAGTAAGAAATCTGTTAAACGGATTAATAACGAAAAAGTTACTAAAAACAAGTTTACGTTAATAAACGAAGTCGTCAATTAAATTTTTTATAAAAACATTTTTATAAAAATTTCAAACAGCAAGGGTTAGTATTTTTAATAAATAATACATATTTTTAGGATTCCAAAATGATAAGAATCGTAATTTTTCAATTAATAACGAACGAGTTATGAATTTCGCGAGTTTACGACAATTAATACTTTTATAAAACTATTTTTATAAAAGTTACTATTCATGACAGAAAAAGTTATATGTATTGTAAACCTCATAAAAATATAGAACATTTTCAAATACGAGATTGTCCCATCGAAAGAATCGTTAAAACGGAGCTATAACGAATAAAATACGAACATTTACGGGTTTTAAATACGACGACGAATATCACGTTTTTATAAAACTCACGTCTGATGTGAACAGTAAAAGTTACTGTTCACCAGTAGGTCCGAAATTCAAAAATGTCAATTTATGATAACTCGTCTTAATACGAAAAGATGGGCATAAGAAACGCGATAATCGGGTTTAAAACGCGAAAGTTACGCCAGTTTTACTAAAACGATAATTATAAACGTTTTAACTTCTTAAACCCAATTTTACCAAAACCATTAGTTGGTGATTGAGCTATATAGAATATTATGTGGTTATCAAAGTACTATATTACTAGGGAGTTTCATAATGAGGCCTCTTCGGATGGCGTTTCGACGAGTTGTTGGATTTACGATTTAAAGTGTCCTAACCCCTCGAACGTCATGTCATGACCTCTTTAATTATGATAGCCCGAACGATAGTACGAGGTAACAACTATAAGATTAGATTCAAGTACTTGGTACTTATACGACCTATGATAATTTAGGTTGCATTCGATCTTTTACGTGACGCATTAACTGCTATATTTGGATTATCGGAACTCAAGGTGAGTTCATAGCCCCACATTTTTACGATTTCAATGATTTATAATTATGGGGTGGAAACATGCTTTGTTTTACAAATTGGACGCAAGTATTGATTACATGTTTGCCTAAGTACCGATAACCCAGTTAAGCCCATTATCATGAACTGTCAATTGCATAGATGTAGTGAATTAACATTATGTGAGCGCGAAGTTATTTAATAGCTCTATTCGTGAAACGACCGTCCTCCCCGTTCGGTTGACTAGCCTATCACCGAGAACGAACGAAATAAAACATGTCTGAATTTTAGATTGTTTCGGGTCAATAAACAACATCACGCTTATGTAGCAATATTATGCGAACAAGATCGTCGAGCTTCAGTGTCATGAGCTTAGTGTAAATGTAATCTGGTTTTTGTGAGATCTGCATGTGTTGCATTATCACTAAAAAGACTTGCGGTCCTGCACATTATGATTTTTATCAACCTAAGAATCACCAACAATTTTGTTTTTACGTTTTTAAGCAATGTTTTTCAGAGATCAATAGCATGGGATGCCAAGGATGCATTGTTATATTTTTGGATTGCACGCTTAAAGATTTTAGGAGCATCATATTTGGGAAATGTATTTGTCAACTTTGTAAAATTCCAAAACAATTAACAAGTAAGCTATATCTATTGTACTAAGATCTTTCATTAAAATTTCAATGTATCATTTTAAACGACTTTTTGTGTCGTTCTTATATATCTTGTGCTATTGATCTTGAAGTAACACGCCCCGGACCCTTATTCCGTTGCGACCCAATTTGGGGGTGTTATAGTAACAGTTAAGAATCCTTTTATTCCTAACAATCCTCCCCTAAACTTGTGATTTACCTCTAAATCATCAAGTTTCTTGAATTAAACCTTGTTCTCTGAGAGGATTCTTCCAAACACTTCATCTTCTTGGTCTTTCAGCCTGCATAAATATCTTCCTAAGAAGTTCTCTAGACATCTCAATATCTTGATCCACCAAGAGCTTTGCGACCATCATCAATGTAAGAGTTCCTCTTGACAAAGGATACTCCTTCTCTACCAGCATGTAGATGTCTATTCCCTTCTCTGTAGACACATGATGCACTCCACATGAATCATATAGCTTCCAAGTTAAATCATGAATATGCTTTTGAAGCTTCCATAACTCATTATCTATATCTACTTTAAATAATCTCTTCAACTCAACCCATATCTCTCTTTCTTTGTCATCTGTTGGTTCTGTTGAATTGAACTTCTCTTATACCAGACTTCCCCAACATCACTAAAGTCCATCCAAGATCTAAAGAGCTTTCCGCATAATCATCCAAAGAAGTGATGTACCTTCAGTATGATTTCCAACACTGATGATCATTCAGTACTTCCCTAGTGCCTTCATGTAATTCTCCCAGTAAAATATTAGATAGTTAGTTTGTAAGGCTTCAACATTCATCCCTTGCTCTGGAACTATTATCATCATTTGTTGTAGCTCTTCTTGTGACAGTTCATTAGCTTCTTTATCTCTTGGTTCTTCAGCTAGTTTTGAGCTTTCACCAGTCTTTTGCCTCTTAGAACTTTCTTGATCAAGTTCTTCTTCTGCAGCCCTTTTTGAACTTCCAGTTGCTAACTCAGGAACTGCTCTGTCAACTTCACTCTCTATTGGAACAAAAGTGTTTACCTTCCTCATTGCTGTTTCAAACAAAGTCTTGATCTCATCAAAGGAATAACCTCACAACTGCTGCAGTGTATATCCAGCCATGTTCTTTAGATAATTAGACATTTGATTCCTCTTCTGAACTTTGGTTAGTGGTTTTCTTCTCTGCTCTTCTGCTCTAAGTCTTGCAAAATGTTTCTTTCTTTCATTCATGAGTTCCACAAATAACTTTGACCTTTCTTCAATGGATATCTCTCCTTGCTCTTCTGCCTGTAATTTTGCAGCTAACTCATAGTCTGCATCCATCATAGCTTAAACATAATCCCATTCAACAATGTTTGCAGCTTTACTAGCTTCTTCTTCTCTTTCTCTTTCAAGCCCGGCTTTTTCATCTAACTTTGCTTGAAGTCTTTGAGCTACATCAACATCATATTTAATTTGATCTTTGCCTTTCACTTTCACTGGTTTCTCAGGCTCTTGCATGATGCCTTTTCCTTTATCTTTTAGATTAATTTGTGGAGGTGGCACAGTTGGTCTTGTAGCAGTCTTACTAGCTTCTTTCATAATTACTCCTCTTGCTAGTCTTGTAGCAGTCTCTCTAGATACTCCTTTTTTCCTTTGATTTTTCTTTTGATTTCTCACTTCTCATTTTCATAAGGGTCTAAGCAATTATGAGATATTCATCTTCAATAACAGTTGTTGTTGTTATTGTTGGAGGAGTACTTGGTTCAGCAGTACTAACAGATACATTAGCAGTAGTAATTGGTGCACTGGCAGTAGTAACAGGTTCAACAGTAGTCATATTAATACTTGTAGTAGTAATTGATGTACTAGCAGTATTAACTCCAATATCATGACCATACCTCCCCTGAGTCTCTAAATCCTCTTGAAACTATAAAATCTATTCATCTTGATCAATTTCATTCCCCCTGTTTGGATGCATCCTCCTGATCACCCAAACTCTTTTCAGCAGAAGACTCTATCCTGACCTTGAATAATCTCCTCTTGAGTTGTGGAGTTCTTGACTTCTTCTTACTTTCTAGCTTCTTAACTCTTTTCTTCAACTTCTGAATTTCCAAAGCTTGAGCATTCTTTACATTCTCCAAGTCAAGAACTTTATCAGACAGTTTTGTACAAAGGCCCATCAATTTCTGTAGTTTCATACTGTCCTCACAAGAACCGCCCCACTTCTAAGGGTAACCTCTGAGAGAGGTGGTTCATTGGACTGTTTAGACAACGTCTCAAACCTAGTTTGAGCAGGTCTGTTCCTCATGGTGTCTTGGCGCCTGGGACTACCACCTGAACCAATTCCCTGAGGAAAAGGATCATTAGGTATTGCCGTGGATTGGGTCCTATTTATGTTACCACTACCCTGCTCTGCATCTAAGCTAGCAGTAGTAGTGGCAGCCCTTTCCACACTGTCTCCTTCTCCGCATGACAGTCATCTGCAACAAGGGTAGAAGGCCACAGATCTAAGATATCTTAGTGGCATTTCTTTTGGTTTTCCTATGTTTTTGGGTCTTTTTGGGCTGAGATGATGATGCAACAATAGGGATTGGTTCTACATGAGACAGTGAAGAAGTAGTAGGTGTGTGTTAGGATTCAGTGGGTTGTCCTGAACCTTCACCCTCCACTGCTTGTGATTGTATCAACAAAAGTAAGCTAACAATGGGTGTCACAAGTCCATTGAAAAATCTTTTCCTTGCCTTCTCATGTTTGCAAAAACCTTTTTAGTATGAGAAGGTGTATCATATTCATCATTAAAAACTGCTGTAAGATTTTCAATTTGATTATTCAAAAATAGTTGTAAAAACCTTAGATACATTAAACACTTTTTAGAATTAGGATCCAAGTTTCTCAACATACCATCACAAATTAATTTAGAAAAATTAAACTTTTGTTTCTTAACCAAACATATAACTGCTGATGCTATATTAGCACCAAATTCATTCTAAGCAGTTGATTTAGAACTTAAACATTGTAAGATGGTATGAATGAGATACTTCCAGTGAGGGGAAAAGAAAGAATTTATAAAAAGTAATTTTAAATCAGAACAGCTTTTCATACCCCATCAATTGAAGGTTTTCAAAAATCTCAGTGTTTGTAAGACAATTAATACCATCCTCATCATTAAAGTAAAGATCTCTCCTCACAGATGATTCTGTTATTACTATAGTCTTGACATCAACTTTGGCACGTATTTATGTTTCATTATTGACTGTTTTAATCTTTGCAGTAGACCAAAACTGCTCAATATAGGACACATAGACAATTGGACTTACAGTTAATGCATACTTGATAGGACTAGCAATAAAAATATCAACTATCTCTGCAAAATCAGCATTATCTTCTGATTTTTCCAAGTATGCCACCATATAGTGAGAATCAGCAAAGGTTAAGTCCGCCATTGATGAGAGTTGTGAATGTCGGTGATGAATTCGAGTTAAGGTTTGTAAAATTAAGATCGTAAGAGTGTTTAAGAGTAATTACTTTGTGAACAAAAATAGTTTTATAGGGAATTAAGCAATCCCATAGGTGAAGTAACCAACTAATTTACAAAAGACACCCTCAGCAGTTGTATCCCCAACGGTAACCTAGTAGTACTAACTTGGCCTAGCATCATTAACTTTTTGCTTACACACTAACTTTTTTGCCAGCAAGCATAAGTCATGGCCAGTCAGCACTAAACTCTTGAGTTACCAGAATAAACCCCAATTTTATCCAAGTAGTATGTCCAACCCATTCCAATCATCAATCTAATCAAACAACACCTCAGAGATTAAGCATTCCAATGCTAGCAGTCAAAAATTGAAAACGACTAACATCAAGTGCTTTTGTGAGTAAGTCTGCAACATTATGATCAGTGTGAATCTTGATCACTTGAATTAATCTCTTCTCATATGAATCCCTGATGAAGTGATGTCTAATTTCAATGGTGGCTTAAGCCTTTGAGTGAGCAAATTGGATTCTTACTAAAGTAGAATGGAGCTCCATTATCAATGAAAATTTTGGTATTCATGAAGTTGTATCCATAATTCAGCATTTGATTTTGGATCCATAACACCTGACCACATCAATTAGCTGCAGCTACATACTTTGCTTTAGTAGTAGAGTTGGCAACTACAATTTGCTTCTTGCATTGCCATGAAATCAATCTACTCCCAAGAAATTGACAACCTCCTGTTGTAGATTTCCTGTCTAAACTTGCACCAGCATAGTCACTGTCAGTATAAGCTTCCAAGTTAAATGGTGAGTCCTTAGGATACCAAAGGCCCAATTTAGGTTAACCTTTTAAGTATCTAAAGATTCTTTTCACAGCATGAAGATGTGAAACTTTAGGTGTGACTTGAAATCTTGTACAAGCATATACAACAAACATAATATCAGGACTTGAAGATGTTAAACACATCAATGAGCCAATCATTGATCTATATAAGTGAACATCAACATCTTTAGCATTTTCATCCTTTAGCAAAGGCTTTGAAGTCTCCATTGGTGTACTTGCTGTCTTCACAGTTAAAAAACCAAACTTTATCAAAATTTCTCCACATACTTGTCTTGACTGATGAGAAGAAAGTGAGCTCAACCATAGAACTCAGTCCTAAGAAGAAAGTGAGCTCACCCATAGAACTCATCTGGAACTTCTTGTGCATAAATTTTTCAAACTCAGTGCATAACAATTTTTAGTAGATCCTAAAATGATATCATCAACATATACTTAAACTAGTAGAATATCACTTTTGACACTTTTAATGAACAAAGTCTTATCTATCTGACTTCTCTAAAATCCATTGTCCAATAAATAGGTGGATAAAGTCTCATACCAAGCTCTAGAAGCTTGATGTAGACCATATAATGCCTTTTCTACCTTGTAAACTCTGTCAGGGAACTCTCGATTTTCAAACCTTGGAGGATGACAGACATAAACTTCCTTTTAAATATATAGTATATCCTGGATGTTAATGGTGTATTATTTATAATATACTTTCCATATTAAAATATACTTTTAGATAATTAGATTGATCATAACATTTGAGACGTACCTCTTAAAAGTATTTTATTACTTCAAAGGCAAAATAACTTCCACCAACCCAAAACTAGCTCAGGACTTCCTCATCTCAAGGGACTCATGCTATGTGCATGTTGGTCAGATTATTACTGAACGATTCAGAGAAGGCTCTAGGTAATGTTGGTAATTACAGGTGCTCGAGGCATAGAAGGTGATATGTTACACTCTGCAGAGGAGAAGCGACAGATGCTAGGCAGTGTAAAGAACCAGAGATAAGTTGGACCTCTAAGTACTTAAAAAGATAAACGATTTAACTGATGGAAGCATAAAGAGAAAGGAGATGTGTTAGATGCTGAACTGAAGGGCATTCTCCCTGATGTGGAATGACCACCACACCTTATGATCAACCTCAGCACTGACTACAACAAACATGTTTTCAAGCCAATAATGAGGAATGCATATGACTCCGACATGGATGAAGGCCCCAATCGCTGTGCCGCTTTCATGTCCAACTTGTCATCCCAACTTTTTAGTTCGAAACTCAACAATCCAGTCAATGAGGTACACTCCATATGGACGAATCAAATCTTTGATAATGTGGATTATCAGATTCAGGAGATGCACCAGGAAGAACATTTAGACTCCGATGCTGAGACTGAGATTGATGACAATACGATCCCGTATCATCAGTATCTTCTTGACACCGAAGCCCAAAATGTTCCAACTGAGGTATCTGCTGACACATCTGATAAGTTCTATGATTGCCCTATCTTAACTGACTTGCAAACCCAACTAGCGGACATGACTAAGGTTAAACCAATAAAAATGGTTCTGGAAATAGGAAACCTTAAAAAAAATGAGCTTCTTCAACGCAAGCAAGAAATATGTCGTCTAGATACCCACAGTCAAACTTGATCTGAAAACAAAGTTTGACAGGAATAAGCCCTAGTGATTCAGCGTAATAAGCGTTAATGCTGAACTTGTGCAGAAAACGATTTGCTTTAAATCCACTCTTTCCGAAAAGAAAAACAATTGCATTTGTACAATCTGAAAAAGGATAAGATTGTATCTAGGAAAAAGGATCTAGCGGTTAGTTATTCTAGATGAAATAGTTAGTTTAAATAACTTGCTAACAAGTTTTTTCTGCAAGAGATATGTTGCAAGGATTTAACAATGTCCAAAACCAACTATTCCCATGCTTTCAAAGAACTAAAAAGGCATACCAATGACTTGCACAAGGACATCTAGGCACTCGAATCCCAGGTCTAGGTTATATGGCAAACGCGTGCTTCAACCTGTTTTGCTTATGATTTGATACCCTTTTGCATTTCCAATCACAACCCATTAGAATATGGGCTAGTGGGAAGAGGTCTTGGTTCACCAAGGTTGTGAGCATGAAAAGATGAGAAAAACCGGGCATGTTTGACCCAGCAAACGACTTTTCTATGCCAAGCTCAATGCCCCTTATGTTCGTTCCTAAGAAGGAACTATCTGGAGTTCAGGGTATGGCTCTCTGACAACGAAACTTGCTAGTCAAGCTAGTAAACAACCACACCTGCTACTCCTTGCTGTTCATAAAAGTCGACCTCCAAATGTCAGTTCTTGCCAGTCTTCTAAAGTTAATGGCTGTTTTTCATCAATTTGCAGGTATATAAAAGAAAGAACAATCACAAAAACCAGACTATGTTCTGAATGGTGTTATGATTATGCAAAACAGTTTGTTGACAACACTGGTACATTTTACGACCATTTCAAAAACATATCCAAGCTCTAAATGTTCATTTTTCAAAGTGGTAAAAGAATTTGGAACAGAATTTTTGATGAATTGGAGGCGGAGTATGAACTATCTGTGTTCTGATAACAAGAACCTGACCATAGAGACGAAAAATCTTTTAATCAGAAATGATTGCTTAATTGCTGCATGTTTAGAAAAAGATATCTGCTCTATTGTGCTTACTTCCCGATAGTGTTGTGCCCCCTAGTTCGAATTGCCTTTGCGAAGATCTTAGATCTGCATGTGGATCAGGGAACACACTAAGTTCTTGAATTGAGGTGAGATTTCAAACAGTAACAGCTAATTACTGACTTCTGGGAAAAAACGTTTTGCCCTTTCTCGTACAGATTTATGTTAGCTTAAACTTAAATTTCAGAACTATAACAGTGCTTAGACCACTTCTAGTGCCTCCAATGCATTTTTTGAAATTAACAAGTTAAGACAAACAGCTTCAGGGAAAGTATGACACTATCAGGAATTTAGATGCTCAGATCAAATCATGAAGGTATTTGATTGTAGGTTCCAATGAAGGTATTGTGACAACAAGCTTAGAAACTGACAAAATTCAGTTGAAAGATTCATTACCTTTCCCTTAGGATTCGCCTAGACGGCCTTATGGTAGAAAACGTGAGTCTGAAAGACGTATGTTGAACTGTCACAGGCGAATACTCAACTCAAGTACTGCGTACACTGAAAAGCTTAGTGCCTTAACTGCGGGAAATAACCAGCTGAAAGCCCAAGTGACTGGTAAAACAGGTAGTAGACCTTCAACCTCTGAGAAACCCAAAGTACTTGCTTTAGGGATGTATACCAAAAGTTCAAAGTAAATTCACTTGGTACCAGGTGCTGCACCAGTAGCACGGGCGCCTTATCGGTTAGCACCATCCGAGATGAAGGAACTGGCGGAACAACTTCAAGAACTATCCGACAAAGGATTTATAAGGCCCAGCTCTTCACCCTGGGGAGCTCCGGTCTTGTTCGTCAAGAAGAAAGACGGATCGTTTCGTATGTACATCGATTATCATAAGCTGAACAAGTTGACGGTGAAGAACCGTTACCCACTTCCCAGAATTGATGACTTGTTCGATCAACTGCAAGGGTCGAGTGTCTACTCTAAGATCGACCTACGATTAGGTTACCACCAGTTGAGGGTTCGCGAAGAAGATATTCTGAAGACCGCATTTAGGACGCGTTATGGCCATTATGAATTCCAAGTGATGCCTTTTGGTTTGACAAACGCACCAGAGGTATTTATGGACATCATGAATCGGGTGTGCAAACCTTATTTAGATAAGTCTGTGATTGTCTTTATCGACGATATACTAATTTATTCAAAGAACAAGGAAGAGCATGAAGAACATCTCAAATTAATTTTGGAGTTGCTTAAGAAAGAGGAGTTGTATGCAAAATTTTCCAAGTGTGAATTTTGGATTCTAAAAGTACAGTTCCTCGGACACGTGATTGATAGCAAAGGCATTCATGTAGATCCTGCAAAGATCGAGTCAATTAAAGATTGGGCATCTCCTAAGAGTCCAACAGAGATCCGCCAATTTTTAGGACTCGCCGGTTATTACAGAAGATTCATTGAAGGCTTTTCCAAGATCGCAAAGTCAATGACTAAGCTGACTCAAAAGAATGTGAAGTTTGATTGGGGAGAAAAGGAGGAAGCCGCATTTCAATTGATTAAACAAAAGTTGTGTAGCGCCCCCTATTTGGCCTTGCCTAAAGGATCATAAAACTTCATTGTTTATTGTGATGCGTCGCATAAGGGTTTGGGTGCCATGCTTATGCAAAACGAGAAAGTTATAGCCTATGCTTCTCGACAACTGAAGATCCATGAGAAAAACTACACAACTCATGATCTGGAACTTGGAGCTGTGGTGTTCGCTCTTAAGATGTGGAGACATTACTTATACGGAACAAGGTGCACCGTATTTACCGACCACAAGAGTTTACAACATATCCTTGATCAAAAAGAGTTGAACATGAGGCAACGACGTTGGTTGGAGTTGCTTAGTGATTACGATTGTGACATCCGCTACCACCCGGGGAAAGCAAACGTTGTTGCTGATGCATTAAGCAGAAAAGAAAGGGTTAAACCTTTAAGGGTCCGAGCCTTAGTCATGACTATTGGCTTGAACCTTCCTGAACAAATCTTAGAAGCCCAAATCAAAGCATTAAAACCTAAAAACCTCACTGCTGAAGATGTTAGAGGTCTGCTCTGACAAGACCTTACAAAGGAAAGATTGAAGCCCCGTGCGGACGGAACTTTATGTTTAAACAACAGGAGTTGGTTACCATGTTATGGCGACTTAAGGACTCTAGTCATGCACGAGTCTCATAAGTCAAAATATTCTATTCATCCGGGTTCTGATAAGATGTACCAAGACTTGAAGTAGTTGTATTGGTGGTCTAACATGAAGGCGAATATTGCCACTTATGTTAGCAAGTGTCTGACTTGTTCCAAAGTCAAGGCAGAGCATCAAAAACCTTCCGGCTTACTAGTCCAACCGGAGATTCCAGAATGGAAGTGGGAGAAAATCACTATGGATTTCGTCACTAAACTCCCTAAGACGACAAACGGTTATGATACCATTTGGGTGATCGTTGATCGTCTTACAAAATCTGCTCACTTCCTACCAATGAGGGAAACGGATCCTATGGAGAAGTTAATGAAGCTTTACATGAAGGAAGTAGTCACCCGACATGGTATGCCTGTTTCTATTATCTCTGATCGTGATGGTAGATTTACATCACTATTCTGGAAAGCATTTAATAAGGCATTGGGGACTCGATTGGACTTGAGTACGGCTTATCATCCCGAAACTGACGGTCAAAGTGAAAGGACTATCCAAACTTTGGAAGACATGTTACGTGCTTGCGTGTTAGACTTTGGAAAGAATTGGGATATACATTTACCGTTAGTAGAATTCTCTTACAACAATAGTTACCATACCAGCATAAAGGCTGCACCATTTAAGGCACTGTATGGACGAAAGTGTCAATCATCTGTATGTTGGCAGAAGTTGGAGATGCTCAGCTTACTGGTCCTGCAATAATTCATGAAACCACCGAGAAGATCGTCCAAATCAAAAACAGAATCCAAGCCGCTCGTGACCGACAAAAGAGCTATGCAAACATTAGACGTAAACCAATGGTATTTCAAGTTGGTAACAGAGTCATGTTAAAAGTTTCACCTTGAAAAGGAGTTGTGCTTTTTGGCAAATGGGGGAAGTTAAACCTTAGGTATGTCGGTCCTTTCAAGGTAATCGAGAGAGTCGGAACTGTTGCCTATAAACTTGAGCTACCACAACAATTAAGTCGAGTTCATAACACGTTTCACGTTTTAAATCTGAAGAAGTGTCTGTCCGATGAATCACTTGTGATTCTATTGGAAGAACTACGTGTTGATGACAAAATCCACTTTGTAGAAGAACCAATGGAAGTTATGGATCATGAAATCAAGCAATTAAAGAGGAGTCACATTCCCATCGTAAAGATTAGATGAAACTCTAAACGAGGTCCTGAGTTTACCTGGGAACGTGAGGACCGATTCAAGCATAAATATCCACATCTTTTCACCATGACCGCACCATCGTCGAGTGCCACGTCTTAAGCCTTGAGGACAAGGCTCATTTAACCGAGGGAGACTATAACACCCCATGATTTTAGGTGATGTTACGACTCCGAGTTTTCATTATTTAACTATTTTCTTTTATTATTTTAGCTTGTTTCGTATAGCTATATATCTAAACCGCGTTGGTTATATCGCGTATGCTCGAAAAAATTCAACGTTTAGCTAGAAACGCCAACTAAGCTTATGGAGACCTTAATTGATCCCTTCATATTCATCATTTAATTCATTTTCACAAAAAGTTAAGTTACTTGGTTACATTCATTAATAGTATCCAAGTAAGAAACCATTAAAAACAATCTACACCAAAACTTTAACTTCAATAATTTAGGAAGCTAGATAAAGCAAAAATAAAAACCCATGTATCCCTACAATCTAGCATGAAGGCAGACATATTTCCCCCCATACATACATGTATCTACCTTTAAATTTTATTAGATAAGCACAAGTATTACTAGCCCCTCTTTATCCTCCTTAAACCACCGGTTAAAAGCCCACACACATTCTCTCCTTAACCCATAAACTCTCGTGAATATATTGATTGCTTTTCTCATTGGTTTTGCTCCCACATATTATACAGTTTCCACCTTTTAGATACTATACATTGACCGATTAAAACCCAAGAAATCCTTTACCCCATTTGAATTAATAATAGAATGTGACTCAAGAGTGAGATATTATGCATGCCTTGCTATGTGAGTATAAAAGGGCTTGCATACTCCTTGCAAATAACAGGCGACATAGAAGATATAATTCTATCAGATTCACACTTCATTATCCCTCTTTGGGTTCTTGTTCTCTTGATCTCGACGCATACACAACACACAAACAAACCCGCATCCTTTTGTACCTTCATCATATACAAAAACCCTAACCCTAACTAGTCCCTTTTTGACCATCAATCAAACAAGCAGACGTAGGAGTTTGGAGCTTGAGGGTTCGGCAAGAAGTGGGTGAAAGCTCGTGGTTAGGCTGTAGATTGCGAAGTGGGTTGAGTCGTAGGGTTGTGTTGGTTTGAAATTAGGGTTTTTCGTGTGGGTTCAAGCCGATAACCAAATTTTCCTCAACTCTTGTGAGTCCTACGTTCTTACTACATTACTTATACTTCATATGCGATTCTTATGTCATAGTGTTGTGCTTAAAACCTATTAAGAAAGAAAACCCTTTTCTTTTGTACACTATCTGATATGAAGTCGAATAATATTATAACATCCATAAAATTGTAAAGCGACCAATAAGTTATGAGCATACCAGGGTATTAGGAGTAAAACTCAGCCCCGTTTGTAGTATAAACGCGTTGAATTGATAGAAAGAAAAGTGTATATGTATCATTAGTTTAAGGACGCAACCCACCACTATGATTTTAGTTATGATATTCGACATCTAAGATTGGTCATAAAAATCAACACATTGATTATTTCAAAAATAGGTAGAGTAAGGATTAGTTCGCCCCTGAAATCATTTATTTTCGTCAAGTAGATAAAAAGTTATAAGACCTCAAAGTAGACGCGCAAAACTGTCACTTTTGCCCTCTTTTGTAAAATAGCCAGCGAACGTTTTTCGTTGAATTACTGTGTCAATTTTACTAACTGAAATGTCGAACCAATTATTGTTACTTAAAGCCTGAAGTGTCAACTTTAAGCTAGAACAAACGTCACCCTTTTTCGTTTAGTATTCTGCTCGCAAATCGTGTGTGCACTTGGCTGTTTGTCATGAGTGTCGACAATCTATCGAACACTTGGCGTGCACTCAGCCAGGTCTGCCTAACGTGCACCCTCACCTTTCGACCACTTTTTCACCTAGTTATCGACCCCGTCACACGAAGTTGATAAAAGATAAACGATAGCCAGTAGGTTATAGATTATTAAGGTATTTTTATTTTGTCCTAACGTTGTGTAACGAGGCCACAATCTGACCCTAAAACCCTGACCACACAAATAATGCAAGCTGAAACCAACCTTTTATTTTTCTAAGTATAAACTGCCTTGCGACCCGCGTATGTTTAGCCTTATTTTTAACAACTTAAACGACCTTTTTAGACAAAACTGAAAATATGAAAGTTGTAGACGACATGGCCAAGTTTTCAAATATACTTTTACTTTTCAATATTGTCAACTAACGAACCCGTAATTTAATTGTAAAACTCTAAGTAGTCTCATGTTAAAACTTAGTAACATGTACGCTTAACTCAATTAGTGATTGTCACCGTTTCGTCTAATTAATTAACATACTTAGAGACCAAACCAAGGGCTGACCTAAACTAATATTTTAAAGTATATACGACCTAGTTTCTTAAAAGTCTGAAGTTGTAAATTATATACTTATATTTTGACCGCGTTGACCCAATAAAGTTGACCATTTTAAAACAAGAAATTGTTTTCAAACGCCATTATATTAAATAAAGCTCAAGCACACACTAAGGACGAGATTGCAAGCATTTAGCTTATTATTTTTCCGTTTAGTAAATATGCATTATTTTTCCATAGGTTGCGGATAAAGCCTTTTGCATCATTTTTCATGCCACTACCTTGCTACTACGTTATCATTACTTGATGTGAGTTTATAGTCCCAACTTTTATACTTTTTCAATCATTTATCAAATCTCGGGGATGAGATCATGTTTGTTTTACAGCATGGATGCAAGTACATTTAAATTAAAATATTACGAGTTTGCCTAAGTAGCTATAACCCACTATGCCCATCATCATAAACTGTTAATTGCTTAGATGTAATTGTTAATTGCATTATGTGAGTGTGAATGTTATCAATAGATCTATTGGGATTAACATCCCCGTTCGGGCAAGTAGCGCTTGCTAGTTACCGGTTGGCCGGAAACAACGAACATATACCATTTGGATTCTTGGATGTTACGGGTTAAACATCTACATTGGGCAAAGTCATTTATATGTATTTGATATACATACATTGTTTAGCTTCAGTGTCATGAGCTTAGTGCATTTCGTAATACATTTTTGTGATATTGTATTCGTTACTTTATTACAAGGAAATCTTGCTATCCGCTTCATTAAATTTATAAACTTATAAATTCACCAACATTATTATTGACAGTTTAAACATGTTTTCTCAGGTCAATAAGGTGCAAGTCAGGGATACATTGGATGGTCGTCTTTGAAGTCATATTATTATAAAGATTTACATGCATCACATTTTGAGACATTGTTATGTTGTGAAATCTTTACTTATCCAAGATAAACAAGTTAAGGCAATGGGCATTTGTAATGAATCATTTATTAAATCCAATGTATCAGTTTTTAAATGACTCTTATAAAGGTCGTTCTCATACCTTGTGTTATTGATCTATGAAGTAGTACCACCGGAACATCATATTCTGTTGTTGCCCATTTTGGGGGTGTTACATAAATACTCTAAATGCTTTTCTATTAACAGAGTACCCAACAAAGAATCCCTCATCAGTCTTTCCATCAAACTTACCTAGATGATCTAAGGTGTTAAGAATAGTAACATGAGACCCAAATGGACTCATAAATCTTATTGTTTGTGGTCTACCATTGAAAAGTTCATAAGGGGTCTTGTTGTTAGGCTTAATTACCAATACCCTATTCTGTACATAACAAGCAATATTATCTGCTTCAACCCAAAAGGTAGTAGGTAACTTTGAATCAGCTAGCATAGTCCTAATAGCCTCTATTAGTGTTCTATTTTTCCTTTCAGCTACTCCATTTTGTTGTGGAGGGTTGTGGAGTCCCCAGCAACACTAAATTCTCCCTCTTAAAAATCCCTTTCATCTTACCGAACTATTCATATATTTATTTCGTTGATTAAATATTATGATTAAGAACTATGGCACTTATTTCTAAATTCATTGTCCCTATTATCACATCTGATATTAAGTTTTGACCTCTGCGATTTATTGATTTTGTATTCCTAGGTGTTTATAAAAAGCCTTGAAAGGATTTCACTTATTTTCATCCTTGAGATGCTAAAAGAAATACCCAACTAAATCTACTAAAGTATCATCTTGTGCCAACTAGCAAACATCATTATTCATTATAATGTTTTACAAAAGTTGGACCAAAATAAATTCATGTGGCAACAATTGTAACGGTTGGCTGGAATGAACTCAAACAGATTTTACAAGATGGATTTTCAAGGCCTTTATGTTGCTTAGCTTTCTTTGCTTATGTAGATGGTCCGCCCTTCTGACAAGCAACACATGTATTGATCATTGTCACAAAAATCTATGAAGTAAACCTCTTACAATATATTTTCCCCCTCATAAAATTTATTCATAGTTTTGAAATTTTAATGATGCCCCCATGCCCCAGCCTTCTATGCCAAAGATTAGACTCATCTAATGTGGCCTTTGCAAAGAGACAAGTTAACCATACCTTAGGAACAACATTCCTTAACCCAACATCTGTACATGTTATTCTTTCTAGGAACAATTAATCAAAACAAGATTTTTCAAATCATTAAAAACTTAAGAGTCAGAAAGACAAAACAACACATTTAGTGTTAGAAAAAGGACACTGTTCTTCTTGTCACACATTTATGAGACACTAAAAAGGTTAAACTTAAGTTCCTTAACAAAGTACATATCTTCAAAATCCAAATTCCTATCTCGATATTACCTTTTCCAGTAATCTTACCTCCCTTGGCGTTTCCACCAAAGGTAACAAATCCACCATCAATTTCTTCATAATCAGAGAGGTAGGACTTATTTCCAGTCCATGTGGCCCAAGATGCAACCACTGTCCAATGAGGTCCTTTTTCCTGCATAATACATTATACAAGTCGTAGCTGTGAATACACTTCACAAAAAGTAAGAGAAAATTCAGGCTTCTCTTGGGGACCCCCCAAGCCATTCAGACTTGGATTCTGCCTTGACATTCAACATGGTCAAATCTTTTAAAGACATGATGCACCATTATTTCTGGAGACATGGTCTAAAACTTTGTGTTTTTGTCTCTAAACCCAACATGCTAAGGCCTTAACAGCATTAGCCTCATTTCCTTTATTATCACTTACTACTGCTTTTGTCCCAACAATAGTAACATTTCCCTAACAGTATTAACTTTTTCATTAAAATTACTGTTCTTATTTGTTGTAAACTTGTTAAAGGGACTTATAACATGTGAATGTGCTCTATTAAATACATTTGATGCTTAGATTTGCACTATTTACTATTGGTCTTGGGTAGGCAGTAATAATTGGTCTGGCAGTATTAACCGATACTGCTGCTCTTGAAGAGTTTTGCCTAGCAGTATTAAGTGTTTTAAGGCCAGATTTCATTATGACTGCTCTTGGAACAAAAATTCTTTTTAGATGAGGGTGAGTCATTTTTTGAGAATTTTGGTGATTCACCCTTCATTGCATTGTTCTCACACGGTTTTCCACCAATTTCATTTCATTATAAATCACAATCTTTGATCAAATGGTTAAAACTTTAACAAGCCACATACATCAAAAGCAAGCTTTATTTTTTAAACTTAAATTACTCTCCTAATTTTTGAGTCATCAAATTATTCCAGTTTGTCTTGTTACGTTTAGGACTTTGACTATTTTTCCTAGGATAATTAGCTTGCTTAGTGTTCTCTACCTTCTTAACAGACTCCCTAGGTGATTTCACATGCTTAAAAGATTTAACAAATTCTACTTTAGCAATACTAGGTTTTCTCTGTCTAGACTTAGACTCAGTCTCATTCTTATTCTCACTGTTAGATACCCAGTCTTCAATAAGTGGTTCACTAACAGCCTTAGTTCTTGAATCACTAGTCTTAACTTCAATAGTTGCAGATGCAGGTACACTAGTTATTGACTTACTAAATACATACTCATCCTTATCAGCAAGTACCAAATCAGGTTTAGGAGGCATGAAGTTCCCAGTATAGGGAGGGGGGACAACATGATACCCTTCACCTATTTTTGTACTCTAAATTTGACCTGACTAATTAAAATATTTTGACTACAAACACTTAACAATCATTTGCCCTTACACCAACATGAACTATCACAAATTTGACTATGCTAGAAAATCAGTTTGCTTAGATTCTTAGATGAATTTTCAAACTTTTCTAAGGTCAGTTTTGAAATCATCTATTTCTTTTTTCAGCGATTATTTCAAAATTTCTTTCTAAGCTCGTTAGTGCATAATCTCTCAACATAATTATCAAGTATATAAATCATTATGTCCTCTCAAAAATAGCCTCATTCTATTTAATATCACATCATAGTCAAGCCTCTACAGATTACGAGACCCTCTGCTTTATAAGCTCCTACAGATCAATTGAACTTATTAAAAACTTTTGTCAGATTAATCATAATGTTCTTTAAGAGTTTTATAAGAATTTAAAAACATCATTAGAACAAGTTGATACTTAGTGTTTGAGCCTTGAAGAACCAAAGAATATAAAGCCTATTATTGCAAAATGGTATGGCACCTGCATTCTGCTTGGGTCACATCCAATCATAGCCAAGGCTATCACCACTGAAAGACGACTAAGGCTTTAGAAGTGGTATCCTTCAACTGGCACAGTTCATCTGGTAAGCTCCCTGTTTCACTTAGGCTAGTCTTGAATCCTGGGTGCCCTGCACATCTAGCAAAATGACCTCTCTATGACAATTATATCATTCTACCTTGGTCTTGTCTGTTATAAAGACTGGTTTCTGGAGGACTAGTATGGAGACCAATCCCTAAGGAGACTGGTTTTTATGTAGAGAACCAGTGTCAATTCATATAATAGAGACTGGTTTCAAAACCAGTCTCTTTATGTTTCGAGCAAGGAGATCCTAGCTAAATAAACTCTCTGCAAAACCAGTCTCCATGGCCTTTTTCGACCAGTCTCCATGGCCTTTTTTGTAGTAGTGACTTAAACAATCAACATTTGGTAAAGTAGAAGCATTATTCTTGGAGTTAGCAGCAGAAACACCATGAGTAGTCTTAACTGCTTCATTGGTGCTACAAGTGATATTAGAAGACACAAAAGCTACGTTTTGTGTGTTTTGGTTTGTGCTAGATGACCCCATGATTTCAGCTTCATAAATCTTTAGATTGTTGTACAAGTCATCCATACTCAAATCTTCTAAATCAGGTTTGTTCCTCTAAATCAGGGTATGATTCTTCCACTCAGATGGCAGACTTCTTAATAACTTCAGATTCACATCTTATTGAGAAATAGTTTCTCTATGAATCTCTAGTTGACTGATAAGTTTTTGCAGCCTATCATAGATCTGGTCAAGTCCTTTTGAGCTTTTTCCATTAAAATTCTCATAATACTGTTTAAGAAGTGTCTTTTGTACTTTCTTTGACTCCTTATTACCTCCAAACCTCTACTCTATAGCTTCCATCAGAGACTTGGCACTTTTGTAGGTGTTGAACTTTAGTTGATGTTCATTAGGGAGAGCCATCAACAGAGTACCTCTTGCCTTTAACTCATTCTTCCTTGCTAGCTTCTGTTCTGCAGTAGTAGGAGGTACTGATGTCTCAACACCATCAACAGTTCTTGTTGGCAAGGGTGAGTCACCATTTAAGATTACTTCCCAAAGAGCATAATCAGTCATTAAGAAGTACTGTTCGATCCTCATCTTCCAAAGCTCAAATTCGCCTGGATTGAGCACTGGAAGTTTTGCAGCAGCAACCACTTGTGCAGATACTGACTCCATCTTTTCTTGAAACAAATAGATCTTGTGTGTAGAATGGTTCTTCTTATTCAAAGTTTCTCAAACAAGCTCTGATACCACTTGTTGATCCCACTTGAATAGATCTTGCTTAGCTTGTAAAAGGCTTAGTTGTATTGAATAAATCCAAGACAACTATGGTAGAAACTTTGATTGAATATATCAAAGACTATGCGGAATCTAGTCTATGATACTAAGAAGAATAAGTAATAAAACAGTAACAAACAAGATTGTATAATACCAAACTTTAAGCCTCAATATATTAATACGAACACTCTTGATAGTGTTAGGGTTATACAAAACCTTGAAGCTATAATTATCCTCATAAGCTCTCATACATATTTTTACACTCAAAACCCTAATTCAAAACCCAAAAACCCTAAACCGAGCTAGTTTCTAAACTATGACTCGTTTCTTGATTTTTATTTATTGTAAACCCAAACCAACACTCAAATAAGTTGTAATAACTTGATTTACAATATTATCAATCATATTCTATCATCATTTCATCATTTTACTTCAACTATATGCAAATTAAATCCAAGAAACCCTAATTGTGCCCTAATTGGAACTTTTGACCTGTTTACTCGTTTTCACCCATTTTAAACCCAAATCACCTATCAATTCTTGTTATTAACCCTTAATACAAGTCTTGTGAACATATATCTATCATTACAAATCAAATGTACATGAATTACAAGCTAGAAAACCCTAATTGAGCCTTAAAGTACTCGAAACCCAAAACCTTTGAAATTTGACCCATTTTGAAAGTTTTTCTTGCAACCAAGCACCTAAATGACAAGCACCTCTCTTCCTAAGATGCTTACAAGCACCTCTCCTAAATATATTCTTCATTTATAGTACAAAAATTGGCCACATGGTCTCTTTTCTTTCTTTCTTTAGCCGCGGCATCAAAAGTGCAAGCCAACACCTCAAAGCTAGTTTCTAGCTTATACAACTCATCTAATAGCCTCTCCTCATCATCCTATAGACTTCATACATGTCCTCACCTGATCACAAAACCTCCCTTGGCCTCCAAGCTCATTTCAAGTATAAATAGAGCCATAAACTCTTCATTTGAACTCATCCCCCACTTCCTCCTCTATAACCCTTAATAGAAGCAATAATTTGCCCTAATAAGACCCTAAGAGGTCCTAAGAAGGCTCAAGAACAGAAGTGAAGCAAAAGAAACCAAGAAACGAAGCCCGAGAGTCGTTATTCTAGGCATACGTAGCTAAAAGTCCCGATTTCGACCCGTTTCTAAGCTATAAGCTCAAAACCAGGTTTGCATAAGCTTATATTCTGTATTCATACCCTTATAATGTTCATATGATCATGCTTAAATCATCATATAAAGCTTTGAACTCAAAAACCTATATGTTTTACCTTTTTGATCCAAAACCATACACCCGAAACCCTAATTTTATGTTTTTGCATAATCTATAAGCTAAACTTGTAAACTATTGTTATAATCTAACCTAATAAGCTTAACTAATGTTATAATAAGTACTTTATAGATTCTTGAAAGAATTTGAATTAAAAACCCACGTGTTTTCGTTTTAAAACCCTAATTTGACCCATTTTGCTTCCTAGCTTAACGAATCATTATTTTAAACTTTCGTTACGTTAAACCTTCATATTTTAGCTTATTCTAATAATATATAACCTACAAATATCTTTTGAAATGTTAAAATAAGCTTGCATGGCCATTCGGACTTGTTTTGTAAATATTATCCATGCAAGGGGTATATATTGTAATTTTCTGAAACTTATAACTAAAGGGACTGAAAATGTCATTTTATCAAAGTTATAACTATAGGGGTCTATTATGTCACTTTCCAAAGTGCAAGGTTTACTTTGTACATCTTTTAAACTAGAAGGACCAAACTCGTAAAAGTGCAAACTCTAAGGGTATATTTTGCCATTTTTCATTCTTAAGGGTCTAAAATGTAACATTTTGAAAAATATTAAAAACAAGATTCCAAAAATTACCAAGGACATAACTTTAATTAACGCTTGTCGTGCTTATCATTTCCAGATATTGATCAAAACGCTTAAAACCGATTATATCGTATCACAATACTAGGGAGCTTCATATTAAGAGGTTTCATCTTGGTATTACGTTCTGACTGAGTTGTTGGGTTTACGATTTAAATGCCCTAGCTCCTCTATTATTTCACTGATTGTCTCTGTATTTTGATGCGGCCTGAACGGTGATACAATACTCCATAACAATTCAATCAAAGATGATATTCATTATAATGTAAAACATATTCAATCAAACTAAGACTTGACATATTACCCCAGGTTGCGTGTGACGAAGCCATTAATTTCATCCCATATACCTTTGCTATCACTCAGATTTCCCTATAATGTTAAGGTGAGTTCATAGCCTCGCATTTCAATCTCTTAAATGTTTTATAAACCCGCGAGGGGGATACATGCTATAACCATGAATGCAATTGTTTTTTGTATGCTATTCCGATTTATTATTGCCTAAGTAACTATTTGAATTTAAGTCCCCAATATCATGAACCGTTAATTACTCTATGGAGTGAGAGCGGATGTTGTGAATAGATCTATTTAGGTTGGACTCCCCGTTGGTGTACCCAGTTATATCGGTAACCAATCACACATCATTAGAATATAACTGTGGGTGTTTTGGCAAATGCACCTGTTGGGGCTATAACGTATCAAACATATCCCAAGGATTCAGATTCATGAGCTAATGGCAATAATATTTCTTTTATAACGGGTGTATAACAACGTAACCCAATATCGAATTTGCATTCAAATTATTTAAAATTAACTATGAATATCACTCAAACCTTCTGTGTTGCTTTTTTTAGCTTCGTTTTATCTCTCGTAACTAAGTAACCTATGGCACGGAGTGGCGAAGACTTGAAGATGGCAAAAAACCTTATCTTTCAAATTTGTATTTTAGAGTGGGACTATCGTGTAAAACTACTGAAGAATAATGAATGATAACTAAATTTTCAAAAACGACTCTTTTTGATTCGTTTTCTATGATTATGATTGTTGTACCTTGAAGTAATACCCCAGATTAGCTTCTGCTGCTATATGTAAAAATAGGGGTGTTACAGATTTGGTATCAAGAGCCACGTTATAGAGAACAAGGTTGAAACCTTAACTATAACTACTTTTCTTTGTCCATCCAAGAAAGTCCTCTGTGCCGCTATATCTTCTGAAATGGTATGTAAAGATACATAACTATTATATTACTAAATAAATAACTTATGTTATTTACCGTTGGGTTGTTTAACAGAACGATGTCTTCTCCCAACCATCCTACTTCCAATAAGGAGGATGCCTTTTCCTCCAACTTCCCAAACTATCTTCCAGCTTCTTTGGATTATATCCCAACCTCACAGGGAAAAACTTACTCTAGTTCTTCCAACTCATTTGGAATTATCCCGCTAACTTCACCAACTCTTTCGTTATTCATGGATGCATCCTTTCATGAAGCTTGCAAGACTTTTTATACTGAAAATCACTTTCCGCCTCCAATCTATTTTACCTCTCTTCAATACCTAAAACCAAGATTCTTTTATTTGAAAAGGACATCTGTCACTAAGATAACAAGGTCACGATCATCTTCTACCTCTTCCATACCTCAATCCTTTGAGATAGGAGAAAGGCTCTCAAAAAGACATAGTATAGTGCGTCATGAGGAACAAATGAAGTAATAGAATTACTAGGAGAACTCTCTCTTGATTCTGTATTTGTGCATATTGAAGATAAGTCGCAAGGTCTCGATTAGGACGGAGTATTATCAACAGAAGATTTCTACTTAGAAGTGAACTTCAACAAGCTCGGATCCCAGATCACCAAATCCAAGAGGAAACAAATATGTAGCAACCATAAGATTTCTCTAGCCCGCTTCAGGATTACTGAATTGGGATACATCATCAACGACATGCAGATTCGTCACCAAGCGGATATAGAAAATCTACAAGACTCCATCAACGAACTCGAGAACCGTATGGAATGATCATCCAACTTCTAGCTTAAATTCTAGTTTTAGCTTTTAACCTAGCTACGAGATGCGTGGTATAAATAAAAACACTTGTCAAATCTTGACTATGTATTGTACTAAGGAAAGTTGTTCTTAATACAAAGGCAATCCCGTTATCTACCTTGTTGTTTCTTACCGCTTTATCCATTCATCATTCATCATTCATCATCATCATCATCATCATCTTCATAACAATGCTTATTCTTTAACTTTAAGTATTTTAAAGAAAAATAAGCATTACTTGTGATATCATTCTTATGTGTTGTCTTTTGTTGATAGAATGCCTCCAAAAAGGACATCACCATCAGAAGCACCGGCCATGACTCAAGATGCCATTAGAAAACTAGTTGCTGACAGTGTCACCGCAGCTCTAGAAGCACAAGCTGCAACAATGGCAAATACTAGTAATCCCAACAGGAACACCGGTCCTACTGGAACTCCTATAGTAAAAATGGGAAACTATAAAGAGTTCATTAGCTGTCAACCTTTCTACTTCAATGGTACAGAAAGTGCAGTAGGCCTTATCCGATGGTTTGAACGAACCGAATCAGTATTCTCTCGTAGCAGATGTGCTGAAGAAAAAAAAGTAACATTTGCTACTGGTACTTTAACTGACGATGCCTTGTCCTGGTGGAATGCATATGCCCAACCTATAGGGGTAGAGCAAGCCAATCAAATCACCTGGACTGAGTTAAAAAGGCTTTTGACGAACAAGTATTATCCTCGGACTGAAATCAGAAAAATGGAAGAAGAACTTTACAATCTGACTGTAAAGGGAAATGATCTTAAACCTTATGTTAGAAGATTCCAAGAATTAACAGTCCTATGCCCGAACATGGTGCCAAACAACGAGAAACTCTTGGAAGCTTTTATCGGGGGACTACCTAGAAGCATTGAAGGAAATGTTACTGCCTCTAAACCTCAAACTTTAGAGGAAGCCATTAACATAGCCCAAAGGTTAATGGATCAAGTAACCAAGCATACTCCAATGCAAGTATCAAGTGACAACAAACGAAAGTTTGACGACAGAAGAACTTTCAACAACAACTCCCGCAGCAACAACAACTACCGTAACACCAACACCAACAATCGCTACAATAATCATCAACTACAACAAAACCGAAGGCAAGAAGCTGTTAGAGCTTATGCTGTTACTCCATCTGGAAACAATAGGTATGCCGGAGACCTCCCTTTATGCAAGAGATGTAATCTCCATCACACCGGACCTTGTACTGGCAAATGTAATATTTGCAACAAGGTGGGCCATTTGAGCAAGAACTGCCGAAATAAGAAGCCAGCCACTAGAAGTAATCAACTACCAGTGACAGTTGTTTGTCATGCCTGTGGAGAAAAAGGGCATTATACAAATCAGTGCCGAAAGACCAACATCAATGCCCAAGGAAGAGCCTACCTGCTAAGAGATAAGAATGCTCATCAAGACCCGAACGTAGTTACGGGTATGTTTCTTCTAAATCAGCATTTAGCCAAAGTATTGTTTGACTTTGTTGCTGATAAAAGCTTTATATCCATTTCTCTTGCCTCTAAGTTAAATAATCTATCTATTACAATAGATACCTTTTATGATATCGAAATGGCTGACGGAAACTTAGTAAGCAAAAACACCGTTATCAAGGGCTGCACTCTAACTTTGTTAGATCAACCCTTTCTAATCGCATCTCTGCCAATTAAACTCGGGGGGTTAAGGGGTTTTTTCGACGTTGTCAATGGTATTGGACTGGTTGTCTAAATTATCAATGCCAAAATTCTCGGTGACGAGAAAGTCGTTCACATTCCTATCAACGGTGAAACTCTAATCATTCGAGGTGATCAAAGTAAAACTCAACTAAATCTCATATCATGTATAAAAACCGAAAGGTATATATCTCGAGGTTGTCAAGTTTTCATGATCCAAGTAATGGAAAAGAAATTAGACGAGAAAAGACTAGAAGAACTCCCCATAGTCAAAGAATTTTTAGATGTTTTTCCTAAAGATCTACCTGGTCTTCCTCCCATTCGCAAAGTAGAGTTCCAAATTGACTTAATCCCCGGAGCAACACCTATAGCTCGAATACCTTATAGATTGGCTCCTTCAAAAATGCAGGAGTTATCTAACCAGCTTTAAGAACTAACAGACCGAGGTTTTATTCGACCAAGTACATCGCCTTGGGGAGCTCCTGTCTTATTTGTTAAAAAGAAAGACAGATCTTTTAGAATGTGCATCGATTACCGAGAGTTGAATAAACTTACCATAAAGAATCGTTACCCATTACCCATGATCGATTACTTATTCGATCAACTTCAAGGCTCAAGCGTTTATTCAAAAATCAATTTAAGATCAGGCTATCATCAACTGAGAGTAAGGGACGAAGATATTCCTAAGACGGCTTTCAAAACAAGATACGGACACTATGAATTTCAAGTCATGCCATTTGGTTTAACAAACGCACCTGTAGTATTCATGGATCTCATGAATCGTGTATGTAAACAATATTTGGATAAATTTGTAATAGTATTCATCGATGATATTCTTATCTACTCTCGTAACAAAGAAGAACACGCTAATCATCTAAGAATAATCTTGGAATTACTCCGAAAAGAGAAATTGTATGCCAAGTTCTCTAAATGTGATTTCTGGATTCGTATCGTGCAATTTCTTAGACATCTCATCGATAGTCAAGGACTTCATGTTGACCCTGCCAAGATTAAAGCTGTTAAGAACTGGACATCTCCTACTACACCTACAGAAGTGCGTCAATTCTTAGGACTCGCTGGCAATTACCGAAGATTTATCAAAGGTTTTTCAAAGATTGCAAAGCCTTTGACTAAATTAACCCAGAAAAACAAGAATTATATCTGGGGCGAAGAACAAGAATCAGCTTTTCAACTCCTTAAACAAAAACTCTATGAAGCACCAATCTTAGCATTACCAGAAGGAGATGATGATTTTTTCGTTTATTGTGATGCATCTTTTCAAGGTTTAGGAGTTGTATTAATGCAAAGAGAAAAAGTCATTGCATATGCATCTCAACAACTCAAACCTTACGATGAAAACTATACCACTCATGATCTTGAATTAGGAGCAGTGGTATTTGCTCTTAAAATCTGGAGACACTATCTATACGGTACAAAGTGTACAGTTTTCACTGATCACAAAAGCCTTCAACACATTCTTCGTCAAAAAGAATTGAATATGAGGCAACGCCGATGGTTAGAATTACTCGCAGATTATGATTGTGAGATTTGCTATCATCCTAGAAAGGCAAATGTTGTGGCAGATGCCTTAAGCCGGAAGAAACAAATCAAACCACTCCGAGTTCGAGCATTAATCCTAACCGTTCATCCAAAATTACCATCCCAAATTCTCGAAGCCCAAAATGAAGCCCTCAAAGAAGAAAATGTCAAAAACGAAAACCTACGAGGAATGGACAAATCATTTGAAATTCATCCTGATGGAACTCGTTGTATCAAAAATCGTAGCTGGTTACCACTTTTTGGCGGTTTGAGAGACTTAATCATGCATGAGTCTCATAAATCGAAATATTCTATTCACCCGGGTTCTGATAAAATGTACCACGACTTAAAGAAACTCTATTGGTGGCCTAACATGAAGGCAATCATCACGGAATATGTTGGCAAATGTTTGACATGTTCTAGAGTTAAAGCAGAATGTCAAAAGCCATCCGGCTTACTGGTACAACCAGAAATTCCTATGTGGAAATAGGAAAGGATAACAATGGATTTCGTTACAAAGCTACCCAAAACCTCAATTGGACATGACACCATCTGGGTCATTGTCGATCGCCTTACCAAATCCGCACATTTCATACCTACTCGAGCGACTGATAGTATGGAAACTCTTACAAGGTTATACATCAAAGAAATAGTCTCTCGACATGGCGTGCCAATCTCCATCATCTCGGATCGTGACAGTCATTTCACATCCAGATTCTGGCAATCATTGCAAAATGCTTTGGGTACTCAATTAGACATGAGTACAACATATCATCCTGAAACTGATGGACAGAGTGAGAGAACCATCCAAACACTCGAAGACATGCTTCGAGCCTGTGTCATAGACTTTGGGAAAGGATGGGATAAACACCTACCATTGATAGAATTTTCCTACAATAACAGTTATCATGCCAGTATCAAGGCAACACCATTCGAAGCACTTTATGGATGAAAGTGCAGATCACCTGTTTGCTGGGCCGAAGTTGGAGATGTTCAACTCACAGGACCAGAAATAATTCATGAAACCATTGAAAAGATCGTACAAATTCGTCAACGCTTGCAAGCTGCAAGAGATCGACAAAGAAGTTACACCAATGTAAGGCGAAAGCCTTTAGAATTTCAAGTTGGCGATCATGTTATGCTAAAAGTATCACCTCGTAAAGGTATCTTTCGATTTGGAAAACGAGGAAAGCTTAATCCCTGATACATCAGACCATTTAAAATCCTTGATCGGATTGGTCCAGTGGCATACAAACTAGAGCTTCCTGAAGATCTTAATAATGTCCACAATACTTTCCACTTTTCTAATATCAAGAAATGCTTATCCGATGAATCTCTTATCATTCCAATGAAAGAACTTCAACTCAACAATAAACTCAACTTTGTAGATAGAAAACCGAGTAGAAATTATGGTCGTTAAAATTAGCAACTAAAAAAAGTTCTAGTAATTTCCTATAGTCAAAGTGCGATGGAACTCTAAAAGAGGACCAAAATTATATGGGAACGCGAAGATGAAATTCGTGCCAAATATCCTCATCTGTTTTCAAAAATCACTTCAAAATTCAATTAAATCTCGGGACGAGATTTCTGTAAGGATGGGGGGACTATAACAACCCGCAAATTTTCATCAATGTAAATATCAATTTATTAAGTTAGATTCAATGTACTATCTGTCTATTATATATGAACCACCTTTTTCAGGGAAATTTTTTGCTTTATTACATTACTTGCATTACCAATATCTTCATATACAATGTAACTTGCATATCTAAAGTTAACAGAGATCACGCAACTCCTATGGGCAATCCTATCCTCATATATGTCAAGCAAACATCATAATATGTCAAGTCAATATCATAATATCATTTTTACAAAGTACATTACTCATTTAATGTACCATTTGCAACGTTATATCAAAACGGGCTTTAAACCATTATCGTATACCTTTAAACCCTAATTTCATGAATAATTAACATCTAAAGTAAATGTACAAGATACTAAAGCATATGTAAAAGTAATATAACATCTCATTTGAAATATAAACTCCCTCCAAGTCAAAGTACAAGTCATTAAAAGCTCAATATACAAGTCATTAAGCATGATCTCCAAAATAGCCGTTTTACCTCCGTTTTCATTCTAATTTCTTCACCATCACTTTTGTGCAAGCTAATATACTCAATATACAATGTGTAAACCCAAACTATTCTCCTCATGTTAGGAATAAATCTTCACAAGACTTAATACTGCCAAGGTATATCTAACAGTACTAAAGGAGTTAGTACTGCCAGTACTTACTTAGTACTGCCAGTGTTAGTTAATACTGCTAGGAGAAAGAGTTAATACTACTGATGGTTAAAGCTGCTGAATTGGAGATAAGTATGCATGGAGATTATTATGGGTTGTTTGTAACTGATCCTAAAAGATAGGTAGTTAGCTTTGTAAAGGACTCCTTGTGTTCTATAAAAGGAGATCCTAGGTTTAGATATAGATATACACTTAGACGAATACTTTTAGAAATTTATTGTGATAGCTTCAAGGTTGTAACCCCAGTACTTCAAGAGTACTCGTATTATTATTCTAATAATATTGAAGCAGTTTGTTATTACTTCATTGTTTGTTTGTTTATTACTGTTCCATTGATAAACATCTCTAGAGTATCAAAGTGTAGATTCCGCATACACTTTGGTATACATACAAAGTCTCAACCATTGTTATTTTGGATTCATCCAGGTAAAACCCACTTTACTACATAAAGAATCGATCAAGGCGTGGGATCAACAAGTGGTATCAGAGCCTGTGCTTTGAGAAACTTTGATCTAGGAACAATGGAGTTGGAAAATTCTCAGAACAATGCATTGGCAAAGCTTCCCATGCTCAAACTAGGAGAGTATGAGATGTGGGAAATCAGGATCAAGCAGTACTTTCAGATCCAAGATTATGCGTTATGGGAGGTAATAGAAAATGGAAATTCGTGGGGTACCTATTCCTGTTACAGCACCAGAATCTGGTCCATCAACAGCATTGAAGATGACTGTGCCCTCTACTGCTGAAGAAAAGATTTGCAAAAAGAATGATGTAAAGGCTCGAAGTCTTCTGCTCATGGCACTGCCCAATGAGCATCAACTTACCTTTAACCAGTATGTTGATGCTCAATCAATGTTTGCTGCCATTAAAGCTAGATTTGGAGGGAATGAAGCAACAAAGAGGACTCAGAAGGCCCTACTGAAGCAATAGTATGAAAACTTCAATGCTTCAAGCTCAGAATCACTTGATTTTATCTTTAACAGGCTTCAAAAGCTTGTTAGTAGATTGACAATTCTGAGTGTAGTTACTCCTCCTGAAGATCTAAATGTTAAATTTTTGAGGAGTTTACCTTCTGAGTGGGATACTCATGTGGTTGTCTGGATGAACAAACCCGACTTTGATACTATAGGTTTGGATGATTTGTACAACAATTTTAAAATTGTTTGAACAAAAGGATTAAGAGTTCTACTAGATGCTATCTATAATGAAAAGAACTTGGCATGTTAACCCACTACAGGTGCTAGGAGTATTAATACTGTTAATCTGAGTAGTACTGGTACCACAAATGTTACTACTGCACCTACTGAAACTAGTACTGGCTAGTTTTTAGTGATGCCACTGTATATGCCTTTTTGTCCACTCAACCACAAGGGTCTCAACTAGTTCATGAAGATCTTGAGCAATTAATGATGATGATTTGGAAGAAATGGATCTAAAGTGGAATATGGCACTACTAAGCATGAGGGCAAGAAAGTTCTATCAGAGAACTGGGAAGGGATGATCATCATTGATGGAAGCAGTACTGTGGGTTATGATAAATCAAGGTTGATGTTTCCAAACTGACTCATAAAATGAGACATTTTTGCCAGAGGAATGCAGAGCACAAGGAAGTAAAATAACAGAAATGGAATCAAGGTGGCTCATCAAAAGGCAGTAAGGGATTGAAGATGTCTTCTGAAAAGCATGTGTGCATAGGATGGTGCGGGATTGAATTGGAGTGACATGGCAGAGGAAGAAATTCAAGACAATCATAACTCCCATGGCATTCTCAGATTCTTGAGTAACCAAATGATAATCTTGTTCTAAATCTTGTTTGCAAAAGTTATGAAGCTCTAAAGAAAAACTGTATGATGATTTACTTGTTAAATTAGATGATACAGGTTTTAAAGCTTCTACATACAAAAGAGGTTTATCAATTTTAGAAGGTCAAATTCTTAAATATAAAGAATTTGAAGTTCTTTTTTCTGAGAAAATTGCTTTGCTTAAAAGAAGTGTAGGTCACAAAGAGTATCTAATAGGATTACTTAGGAATGAACTTGAAAAGATTAAGGAAGAAAATGAGGGATTTGAGTTTAAAATTGCAAAGTTAGAAAAATCATCAAAAGACTTAGATCTGTTTTGCAGTTAGATAACTAACAAAAGCAAAAAGGGTTTTGGTTATAATGCTGTCCCCTCACCTCATCCTTTGATTCTAAATAGACCAACATCCTTAGACTTATCTTATTCAGGTCTAGAAGAATTCAAACAATTGAATGTAAAGAGTATGGGTCCTAGGGGGTTTCAAGTGTTAAAAAGCCCTACCACTTTTTTTGGTGATAAAGAGTCAGATTATTCCAAGGAGAATACTGATGACTATTTAAAACAATAACAAAAGGCTGATTCTAAAACTAGCTCACTTAAGGTGGACAAAGATTGGAAAGAAAAGTTTTTTTTATCCTGCTAATCAAGTTAGGGATGAAGCACCTAAGAAAGCTAGAGAGAATAATGATGCTCCAATATTGAAGATTAGGTGTCAGATGATGAGGATGATGTTGAGCCTATCCCTAAGGTTGAAAAGAAAATTGTTATACCTATGCTTACTAAAAAGAGTTTAGTTTAAATCCTGAAAACCCAGTTTTAGGAGGCCAGTTAGGTATGCAGAAATGTGTAGGTCACAAAGACCTAGAGGAAACCAAAGGAATTGGAATGGTCAAAAATCCAATCAATTAGGATGTAACTTTGTTTTTAATAACAGGGCATGCTTTATCTGTGGAAGTTTTGATCAAATTCAATTCAGTTGTCCTAATATGCACAAACATATGGCTCCAAGAGCAGTCTTAATGAAGACTGGCCTAAAAACTGTTAATACTGCAAGGCCTGTTAATACTGTTAGGTCTGTTAACACTGGCAGACCTTTTAGTACTACTAGGTCTTTTAATATTGTTTGGCCTTCTTATACTGCTCACCCAAAACAACAGTTCATTGTGCTAGACCAAGGGCATATTTTCAAAATCAAGCACAATCAACAGTTCACAGGCCCTTTTACAAGAGAACAGCATTAACAAAAATGTCTTATAATCAAAATGTTAATACTGGTAGGCAAAATGTTAATATTGTCAGGGAAAAGGGGTTTAATGCTATTAAGCCCTCAGCATGTGGGGTTTGGAAACCCATCAAACCCAATGGTGCATCACTAGTTTTCAACAAGTATAATTACATTGATGCACGAGGCAGATCCAAGTCAGTAATGGCTTGGGTCCCCAAAGAAAACTAACTTCATAAGTTTTATGTGCAGAGCAATTCACAGCTAAATGATAAAGGTTTTGTTGATAGTGGATGCTCAAGGCACATGACTGGAAACATAGCCCATCTTTCAGATTTCAAAGACTTTGATGGAGGTTATGTTACTTTTGGTGGAGGAGCACATGGAGGCAGAATTACTGGTACAGGTACTATTAAAACTGGTAATCTTGATTTTGATGATGTATACTTTGTCAAAGAGTTAAAGTTCAATCTCTTTAGTGTCTCACAGATGTGTGACAAAAAGAACTGTGTTCTTTTTACTAACTCTGAATGTCTTGTCATATCTCCTAATTTTAAGTTGCCTGATGCAAATCAGATACTTCTTAAAATTCCTAGACAGGATAACATGTACAGTTTTGATATGAAAAACATAGTTCCTGAAGATAGTTTAAGTTGTCTAGTTGCAAAAGCTACATCTGAAGAATCAATGCTCTGGCATAGAAGGCTTGGTCATATAAATTTTAAGAAAATAAATAAACTTGTCAAAGAAAATCTTGTAAGAGATTTGCCTTTAAAAAGATTTGAGAATGACCAAACTTGTGTTGCCTATCTTAAAGGCAAGCAACACAGAGCCTCTTGTAAGACCAAGGCCTTTAATCCCATTACTAAGCCATTGTTTATGCTACACATGGATCTATTTGGTCCAACTTCTGTTAGTAGTTTAATGCATAAAAAGTACTGCTTAGTAGTCACTGATGATTATAGTAGATTTTCATGGGTTTTCTTTTTAACAACTAAGGATGAAACAAGTGAGATCCTTAAAAACTTTATCAAAGAGGTAGAAAACCTAGTGGATAAGAAAGTTAAAATAATCAGAAGTGATAATGGGACAGAGTTTAAAAACAAGGTGATGGATGATTTCTGTAGGGAGAAAGGTATTAAAAGAGAATATAGTGTAGCTAGGACTCCTCAGCAAAATGAGGTAGCTGAAAAGAAGAATAGGACACTCATTGAGGCTACTAGAACAATGTTAGCTGACTCTAAGTTACCTACCACATTTTGGGCAGAAGCAGTTTCTACTGCTTGCTATGTACAGAATAGGGTCTTAATAGTCAAGCCTCATAACAAGACTCCTTATGAACTCTTTAGAGGTTTTAAACCAGCTATAGGCTTCATGAAACCTTTTGGATGTCATGTTACTATTCTCAATACCTTAGATAATTTGGGCAAGTTTGATGAAAAGAGTGATGAAGGTTTCTTTGTTGGATATTCCTTAAGTAGCAAAGCTTTTAGGGTATACAACATTAGAACCAGAAAAGTTCAGGAAAACTTGCATATTGGGTTCTTAGACAATAAGCCTATGATTGAAGGAAATGGTCTAAAGTGGCTGTTTGATCTTGATTCTCTAACTCAATCAATGAATTATGTACCACCTAAAGGTATTTTTTTTCCCCCAAATAAGCAATTGGTATAATCGTGGGTCCTACCGAAACAAGAGAGATAAAGAGGGATTGTCCATCAGAAACAAAGCAAGACTTGTTGCTCAAGGACATACACAAAAAGAAGGCATAGACTATGATGAAGTCTTTGCACCTGTGGCTAGAATAGAGGCAATAAGAATATTCCTAGCTTATGCTTCTTATATGGGTTTTATGGTCTACCAAATGGATGTCAAAAGTGCCTTTATGGTCAGATTGAAGAGGAGGTATATGTATGTCAACCTCCAGGCTTTGAAGATCCTGACCATCCTGATAAAGTATATAAGGTAGTGAAAGCACTATATGGACTCCATCAAGCACCAAGAGCTTGGTATGACACTTTGGCCACTTATCTTTTGAGCAATGGATTTCAAAGAGGACAGATTGACCAAACCTTGTTCATCAAAAGACATAAGGGACATATCTTGCTTGTTCAAATCTATGTAGATGACATTATCTTTGGATCTACAAAGAAAGAATTATGTGATGAGTTTGAGAAGCTTATGAAGGATAAGTTTCAAATGAGTTCTATGGGAGAACTCACCTTCTTTTTGGGATTACAGGTCCAATAGAAACAGAATGGCATTTTTATCAATCAAGATAAATATGTACATAAGATTTTGAAAAAGTTTAACTACTCAGATGTGAAGTCTGCCTCTACTCCAACAGATTTGGAAAAGCCTTTGGTTCAAGATGGAGATGCTGCTGATGTTGATGAGAACACTTATATAGATACTAGAATAGGCTCTTTGTGATGTACCTTATAGCATCCAGGCCAGATATCATGTTTGCAGTATGTGCATGTGCAAGGTTTCAAGTTTCTCCAAAGACATCCCATCTCTTAGCTGTCAAAAGAATCTTTAGATACCTTAAAGGCAAACCATCCTTAGGCCTTTGGTATTCTAAGGATTCTCCATTGGAATTAGTTGCTTACACTGATAGTGACTATGCTGGAGCTACACAAGATAGGAAGTCAACAACTAAAGGTTGTCAGCTTTTGGGAAATAGACTGATCTCTTGGCAATGCAAGAAACAAACTGTAGTTGCCACTTCTACAACTGAAGCTAAATATGTAGCTGCTGCAAGTTGCTGTGGACAGGTTCTCTGGATCTAAAACCAACTGCTGGATTATGGGTACAATTTCATGGATACTGTCATTTACATTGATAATACTAGTACTATCTGCATAATAGAAAATCCTGTTCAACATTCTAAAACAAAACATATAGAGCATTTTAGGCATCATTTTATAAGAGATTGCAAGCTAAAAAGTTGATTCAAATGGCTAAAATTGACACTCAACATAAATAGCAATCTTCTTACAAAAGGTTTCGATGCTGGTAGATTTTAGTACTTGGTCTCAAGTATTGGAATGCTCAATCCCTAATGCCCAAATCTCTTGTTTGTTTTTGTAAAGGTTGTTCAAAGTTAGTACTGTTAAGTCTGTGTAAATTAATACTGCTAGTAAATAATTAGATATTTGGCCAAGTTATATTTAAGAACTGTTTGTCAAACTGTTACCTTATAGTATAGTACACTATTATATTTCTGTCTCATTCTTAATCCTGTTAGTGTCATTTAATACTGCTAAACAAGAAAAATGGTTAGATTATGTTTTTCTTGGTGTTGAGCTAACTCTTTCAGGATAAGCAATGAAGTGTGAAATTGGTTACTCAATGGTTCATTATTTGAGGGGAGGAATGTTGTTTGTTCCTCAAAGTGTTGGTTTTCACACCACACAACAAATGGTCATCAGTTCACCATGTCTCATAGACAACAAAGAATTGACTAGTCCAGAGCAAACGGCTCCTGGTAAAGACTTCTCAAATCCGTTGATAGTTGATAGTTTACTCAAAACTATATGGTCATCAATGCACCATGTTTTTACAATGAAGCATTGGCTAGTCCAAAGCAAACGGCTCTTGGTAAAGACTAATCAAATCCGTTAATGGCTGGTAGTTTGCCAAAAACTATACTTTGTGTGCATTGTGAGCCAAAAAGAATAGAGAGAATTGGTGAGCTTAAAAACAGAAAGAGAGTTGTGTGAAAAACAGACAGAGTGAAAAGTGAGCCAAAAGAATTGAGAGATTAAATGTGAGCTTAAAAACAGAAAGAGAGATTGTGTGAAGTTATTTTTGAGTAATACAAACTTTGGAGTTTGTACTGCTTTTGGGTGGAGAAGTTAATACTGCTAGGCTTATTTTAGTACTGCTAGACCAATTTTAGTACTGCTGGATGACCGTTAGTACTGTTTGGGTCTAACAGATTTTTCATTAATTAATAGAGCCGTTGAGATATTTCCGCCAAATTCCTATGATATAGGGGTTTGACCAATTGGACTTTCGTGAACTATCTATATATACGTTTGATTTAATCACGATAATCTCAATTTCTTTAAGACGGTCAAACCATATCTCTACGTTTCTCTATTTAAATTGCAATTAACTTTCTCCAGCTTTCATATATTCATCCACGATCATATCCCACTCGATTACTCACACTTTCAGTTATGGCAAACTTGGAATTTTGTGACAAGCACAACATGGTCGCGTTCTTAGAAAAATCTCCAGGAAGTGCAGGGTTTCATCAAATCATCGATTTCCTAAATCGAAGTCACATTTGCTATGCACTGACAAAGAAGCCAGATGTTTGTGTCTCATTTATCAAACAATTTTGGAGGTCTGCTGAAGTCTCTACTGCTGAAAATGGAGAAGTCAAGATTACTGCTACTATTGATGGTCACTCAATGACTATAACTGAGGGATCTTTAAGAAGACATCTTAAGTTGGATGATCAAGATGGTATTTCTTCTATTCCCAACTCAGAGATCTTTGAGCAATTGGCACTTATGGGATATCCCACAGACTCAGATAAGTTAACTTTTCAAAAGGGTGCTTTTTCACCTCAATGGAGGTTTCTCATCCACTATATTCGTCATTGCCTTAGCCCAAAGAAGACTGCTTGGGAGCAGTTTAGTAGTAATATTGCCACTGCTGTTATCTGTTTAGCTACCAATAGGAAGTTTAATTTCTCTAGAATGATTTTTAAGCATATGGTGTCTAATATCTCTAGCCCCCATAAGTTTTTGATGTACCCTAGGTTCATTCAAATATGTCTAGATATGCAAAGAAACCAGCTTCAACAACACACAAGATCATATCTTGTACCCTCTCTTATCATGAAAGTGTTTAACAATATGAAGAGGCCTACAAAGGCATTTTCACAGAGGTGGCTCTATTCCCACTATGCTAGATGTTACTTTACTTTCTACTTCACCTTCCTGAATCACCATCTTCACCTTACCTCACTCTGCACTTCCCTTCACATCACCTGAACACTTAACTCAAACACTCACCTTATAATACCACTGCTGCTGCATCACAACATCACCATCACATTCCATTCACCTTAGAGTAGAACACCCTTTTTCTCACCACCATGACTCATTTTCTCTCCATGCTATTCACTTATTCATGGTAGTGTGAGGTAGCTTGAAAACTTAATGATTTTGTAAATTTGGTTACCAAACTTTCTGACAAGATTGGAGTATTGGAGGATGATTTGAAGAAGACAAAGAAAACCTACAGTTCTGCATATACTAAACTTATTCTCAGGGTCAAGAAGCTAGAGTCTCAAATAAAGACTGGGAAAGCAAGGAGACAAGCTAGGGTTGTTCTTTCAGATGATGAAGTCCTTGAAGATGATTCTTCCAAACAGGGGAGGAAATTATCTGATGCAGAGGTACAAGAAAAAGCAAGTACTGAAACTAAACTATTTATTCAAGAAGTAACTCCAACTGAAGTCATTCAAGATCAAGAAGGCAGTGAGAAAGGAAGTGATGAAGTCAGTACTGCTGGTGCAAAGAAAGGTACTGCTAGTGGAGAAGTTCCAATAGTTAGTACTGCTGAGGTAAACCTTAGTACTGCTGGACAAACTGTTACTTATACAAGAAGGAGTGCAAAGAAAAGGTCAAGACATGACAAGGGAAAAGCCATAATGATAGAGTCTGAGCCCAAGAAGAAGTCTAAGAAGGAGCTTGAACAAGAAAGGTTAAGTTTTGCTGAAGCCATCAGACTTGAAGAGCAAATGAATGAGGAACAAAGAGCTCAGATTGCAAGAGATGAAGAGATTGCAAGACAATGGGATGTAGAGGAGTTGTACAGGCTAGTCAAGGAAAAATATAGTGCTTCAAGACTGGAAGGGTATGATTTGATGCTGTGGGGAGATTTATATACTCTATTTGAGTCTAATGAAGAAGATGAGATTTGGAAAAATCAGCATGAATACAATTTAATAAGCTAGAGATTATGTGATTTTTATGGTATTCACATTCTGTTGATGGAAAATGGGTTAGCAATTCATATGCTGACAGAGAAGAAATATCCTTTAAGTCAAGAGCTGTTGTCAAAGATGTTAAGTAAGAAATTAAAGGTTGATTATGAGAGTTCACAAGCGTTTGAACTTCTAAGGTTTATAAGATCTCAAGTGCAGAAGTAGAAGAAATGTTTGAAAGAATCATCAGCAAAGGAAGAAGACTAGAAGATTTAATTCAAAAGAAACTTGATGATTTGAAGGACAATCACAAGTTTAGGGGAGGATTTTTAGGAATAAATCTTCATAAGACTTAATACTGCTAAGGTATATCTAACAGTACTAAAGGAGTTAGTACTGCCAGTACTTACTTAGTACTGCCAGTGTTAGTTAATACTGCTAGGAGAAAGAGTTAATACTGCTGATGGTCAAAGCTGCTGACTTGGAGATAAGTATGCATGGAGATTATTATGGGTTGTTTGTAACTGATCCTAAAAGATAGGTAGTTAGCTTTGTAAAGGACTCCTTGTGTTCTATAAAAGGAGATCCTAGGTTTAGATATAGATATTTATTGTGATAGCTTCAAGGTTGTAACCCCAGTACTTCAAGAGTACTCGTATTATTATTCTAATAATATTGAAGCAGTTTGTTATTACTTCATTGTTTGTTTGTTTATTACTGTTCCATTGATAAACATCTCTAGAGTATCAAAGTGTAGATTCCGCATACACTTTGGTATACATACAAAGTCTCAACCATTGTTATTTTGGATTCATCCAAGGTAACAAACACTTTACTATGTAAAGAATCGATCAAGGCGTGGGATTAACACCTCATAAGCTCTCATACATATTTTTACACTCAAAACCCTAATTCAAAACCTAGAAACCGTAAACCGAGCTAGTTTCTAAACCATGACTCGTTTCTTGATTTTTATCTATTGTAAACCCAAAACAACACTCAAATAAGTTGTAATAACTTAATTTACAATATTATCAATCATATTCTATCATCATTTCATCATTTTACTTCAACTATATGCAAATCAAATCCAAGAAACCCTAATTGTGCTCTAATTGGAACTTTTGACCTGTTTACTCGTTTTCACCCATTTTAAACCTAAACCACCTATCAATTCTTGTTATTAATCCTTAATACAAGTCTTGTGAACATATATCTATCATTACAAATCAAATGTACACGAATTACAAGCTAGAAAACCCTAATTGAGCCTTAAAGTACCCGAAACCCAAAACCTTTGCAATTTGACCCATTTTGAAAGTTTTTCTTGCAACCAAGCACCTCAATGACAAGAACCTCTCTTACTAAGCTTCTTACAAGAACCTCTCCTAAATATCTTCTTCATTTATAGTACAAAAATTAGCCACATGGTCTCTTTTCTTTCTTTCTTTTGCCGCGACATCAAAAGTGCAAGCCAACACCTCAAAGCTAGTTTCTAGCTTATACAACTCATCTCATAGCCTATCCTCATCATCCTCTAGACTTCATACATGTCTTCACCTGATCACAAAACCTCCCTTGGCCTCCAAGCTCATTTCAAGTATAAATACAACCATAAACTCTTCATTTGAACTCATCCCCCACTTACTCCTCTATAACCCTTAATAGCAGCAATTATTTGCTCTAAGAAGACCCTAAGAGGTCCTAAGAAGGCTCAAGAACAGAAGTGAAGCAAAAGAAACCAAGAAACGAAGCCCAAGAGTCGTTATTCTAGGCATACGAAGCTAAAAGTCCCGATTTTGACCCGTTTCTAAGCTATAAGCTCAAAACCAGGTTCCACAAGCTTATATTCTGTATTCATACCCTTATAATGTTCATATTATCATGCTTAAATCATCATATAAAGCTTTGAACTCAAAAACCTATATGTTTTACCTTTTTGATCCAAAACCGTACACCCGAAACCCTAATTTTATGTTTTTGCATAATCTATAAGCTAAACTTGTAAACTATTGTTATAATCTATCCTAATAAGCTTAACTAATGTTATAATAAGTAATTTATTGATTCTTGAAAGAATTTGAATTAAAAACCCGCGTGTTTTCATTTTAAAACCCTAATTTGACCCATTTTGCTTCCTAGCTTAACGAATCGTTATTTTAAACTTTCGTTACGTTAAACCTTCATATTTTAGCTTATTCTAATAAGATATAACCTTCAAATATCTTTTGAAATGTTAAAATAAGCTTGCATGGCCATTCGGACTTGTTTTGTAAATATTATCCATGCAAGGGGTATATATTGTAATTTTCTGAAACTTATAACTAAAGGGACTGAAAATGTCATTTTATCAAAGTTATAACTATAGGGGTCTATTATGTCACTTTCCAAAGTGCAAGGTTTACTTTGTACATCTTTTAAACTAGAAGGACCAAACTCGTAAAAGTGCAAACTCCAAGGGTATATTTTGCCATTTTTCATTCTTAAGGGTCTAAAATGTAACATTTTGAAAAAGTATAAAAATATGTTCAAAACATTATAAGACATAACTTTAATTAACGCTTGACGTGCTTATCGTTTCCAGTTATCAAGCAAAACGCTTAAAACCAATTATATCGTATCACAATACTAGGGAGCTTCATATTAAGAGGTTTCATCTTGGTATTACGTTCTGACTGAGTTGTTGGGTTTACGATTTAAAGTGCCCTAGCTCCTCAAACATTTATTGAATGACCTCTGATTTATGATGGCCCGAACGGTGATACAATACTCCATAACAATTCAATCAAAGATGATATTCATTATAATGTAAAACATATTCAATCAAACTAAGACTTGACATATTACCCCAGGTTGCGTGTGACGAAGCCGTTACTTTCATTCCATATACCTTTGCTATCACTCAGATTTCCCTATACTGTTAAGGTGAGTTCATAGCCTCGCATTTCAATCTCTTAAATGTTTTATAAACCCGCGAGGGGGATACATGTTATAACCATGAATGCAATTGTTTTCTGTATGCTATTCCAATTTATTATTGCCTAAGTAACTATTTGACTTTAAGTCTCCAATATCATGAACCATTAATTACTCTACGGAGTGAGCGCGGATGTTGTGAATAGATCTATTTGGGTTGGACTCCCCGTTGGTGTACCTAGTTATACCGAGTACCAATACACATCATTAGAATAAACGTGCCGGGTTTTTTGTGCAAAAAGGCACCCGTTAGGGCTATAACGTATCAAACATATCCCAAGGCTTCGGATTCATGAGCTAATGGCAATAATATTTCTTTTATAACGGGTGTATAACAACGTAACCCAATATCGAATTTGCATTCAAATTATTTAACTTAAACCTATGAATATCACTCAACCTTTGTGTTGAATTTTTAGCATGTTTTATCTCAGGTAACTAAGCAACCTATGGCACAGAGTGGTGAGGACTTGAAGATGGCAAAACCGTTATCATTCAAACTTTGTATTTTAGATTTTGGGACCTCTCGTTTATAAAAACTCTGAAGAAATAATGAATGTAACTAAATTTTCAAAAACGACTCTTTTTGATTCATTTTCTATGATTATGAATGTTGTACCTTGAAGTAATACCCCAGCTTAGCTTCCGCTGCTATATGTAAAAATGGGGGTGTTACAGCCATCAACAAAGTGCCTATTGCCTTCAAATCATTCTTCCTTGCTAGCTTCTATTCTACAGTAGTGGGAGGTACTACTGTCTCAACACCATCAACAATTCTTGTTGGCAGAGGTGAGTCACCATTTAAGATTACTTTCCAAAGAGCATAATCAGTCATTAAGAAGTATTGTTCGATCTTCATCTTCCAAAGCTCAAATTCATTTGGATTGAGCACTGGAAGTTTTGCAGCAGCAACCACTTCTGCAGATACTGACTCCGTCTTTTCTTGAAACAAGTAGATCTTGTATGTAGAATGGTTCTTCTTATTCAAAGTTTCTCAATAGTGCCCTGATACCACTTGTTGATCCCACTTGAATATATCTTGCGTATAAAAGGCTTAGTTGTATTGAATAAATCCAAGACAACTATGGTAGAAACTTTGATTGAATATATCAAAGACTATACGGAATCTAGTCTATGATACTAAGAAGAATAAGCAATAAAACAGTGACAAACAAGATTGTATACTACCAAACTTTAAGCCTCAATATATTAATACGAACACTCTTGATAATGTTAGGGTTATACAAAACCTTGAAGCTATAAACTATGAATTCTATGAATGTATATGAATGAGAGATATATAAACTACATGCCCTAGGGTCTCCTTTTATACACCAAGGAACCCTAATGGGCTTACAACGCAGTTTCTACTCATACATATCTTTTCCTAATATATCTCATACATATCTCTTTAGCAGTACTAAAATAGACTAACAGTACTAACTAAGTGTAACAGCAGAAACTCTTCTAGCAGTGGTAATATTTTGTACTGGCAGTACTAATATTACACTAGCAGTAGTAATGACTTAGAACTTTTTCTTCAATCTTGAGCAGCAATAACTCCAACCAGCAATTGTAACTTGAATCAGTAGTAGTAACAGTTAAGAATCCTTTTATTCCCAATAACCGAGTTAACGAATGATACCAAAAACTAAACAATTACAAGAGTATAAGAGGTTACAAGTTATTTCCTTCAGAATTAATTACGTTGCAAGACCTCATCTGCTCTTCTTCTCCTCTAAAAATCGACCTTTATGGTTTAGTTATCGAAAATATGATTTAGCACACTGAAAACTTGTTTTTGAGTTTTCTGTTTATAAGGTCTGGAAAAAGGTCGATACGAGGTATTGACCGAGGTCAATACGGCGTATCGGGGGTTTCTTGAAGTAGGGACCACGTTTGATACCTTCTAAAATATTTTATTTCCATAGCTTGAATACAACATATTGGTCTTCCTTGGATACAGCGTATTGATCTTGTTTCCTTCGTGGTCTTTTATGAAGTGCAGACACATATACGCCATATCTTCCTTGATGGATACGGTGTATAGGATGTCAGAATCAATTTCTTCATATTTCTTCATTTAAGCTCCAGAATGCGTGCCTTTTTGCTAATTTTCACCAAGTACTCCATAATTACTGCAATTCTCAAATGCAAACGATTAAGTAACAATTCTTTGCAATAATTATACAAAATGGGTTATTTATATGGGATAAATGATGCTATAAAAGTAACGTTATTTGATGTCATCAAATATCCCCCTCACTTAAATCTTACTTGTCCTCAAGTAGCCTTTAGAAGTTTATAAAAATGTATCCTTAAGGATTTTTTCATTAAGCATTTTTTTGATCTATTACAAGTAAACAACCAAGCACCTCATGAAATAGGTAGATGAAAACACTCAAATCACTCAACTAATCTATGTGGTAACATGTAACTAATTCGCTCAATTGCTCAGTCGTAACGAGTATTCTATCATAGGCTTGGCAAGGATACACATCTCCACCACTAGAGCTAAGGAGTAACAAGTTTATAAAGGTAAAATGGGTTTTTATTAAAAGGCTTAGGGTTGATCATTCTACAATCTTTCACCAAAAGTACCACACCAACAAGGCAGCTGAAGCACACATACATGGCCGTAACGACGGAATAGACATGTGTGTTCGATCACATCCTCATTCGAGTTTAACCAAGGGTTAGGATGAAGAATGATATAGGGTATGGATCTTCTAACTTTCACCAATAGTAATAAACCAACAAGGCAGCAGAATCATGCATACATGGCTGTAACGACGAAATAGACATGCATGTTCTATCACATCCTCATTCGCGTAAAACCCATGCTTAATGATTAGGAAAGGGAAATAAATTATAGTTAAATAAAAATTACAAAACAAATAGACTAAGTCTAAAATAAATGAGGCACAAGTTGCTAGACACTTTTTCCCGACCGTTACCATGAAAAAGACACAACTATTTACACACGTCTTGATCATAGATCAAAAACAACAACCTAAGTTGGCGTTCCCTTAACGGTCAACTTCCCAATCATCTCATACTTTACATAATTTTACAAGACAAGTGGAGATATCTACCACTTTATACAAAACTTTACATCGTTGACTTATAAGACGTATCAACGAATAATCGATCCTTCGTATAATTCCTTCGGTCTTTTCTTTTACGAAACGATTATCTACCAACTATCCTCCTCTTTTTTTGCGATTTTTCTATTTTTTTTTTATTTTTTTAACATATGCTAACTACGAAAGTCGATGTAATTTCACCATCTTCATGATCATAATAACTCCGGATAATTCCTTTGATAATTCTTCATTCTTCGGACGTACCAGTAATTGTGTTGGTAGTAAAAATACATGAGTTTTGACTACTTTATACATTTCCATTTGCAATGTGCAAATTTCTTCCCAACCGTACCAAAGATAGAAAATTGACACAAGACTTAGTAAATACATACTTTACACTTTAAAAAACTAGAAACTGATAAATGGACTTAATCTAACAGGGTAGGCTAAGATGTAAATGTGTAATGAAACAAACAGTTGGTGTTATTCCTAAAGGATTGGTTCTATAGGTTTTTCTAGGGGTATATTACTCTTAAGGTGAGAGTAAACAAAGGGTTTATACGGGGATTTAACTAAACAGTGTAGTTAGTTAATAAAACAACATATAAAGGCTTTTTTGGTGTAATCCTAGAAATTTACCAATTTAAACAAATTACTCCATCTAAATCCATAATACTCATTATTGTGGTCTCAAATAGATATATCAAGCCAAGTTCTAAAGTCTACAACATCACCGGCACACTCATATTTTGTAGAATTTGGGTAAACATTTGGAAATGGATAAGGCTAAATCCTCACAATATCTAATAAGGGTTATTGTGTACAGGTTATGTAACAAGTAATTTCACAAAAGTATGCTTGAAATTTTTTTAAATTTGAGCATAATTTAAGCATTTTATGTGAAAAATAGGACAAGTATACATTTTAATTCCCATCCCCCACTTGAATTATACAACGTCCTCGTTGTATAGATAAAACATTAAAAACGGGATTTAAAAGAATTAGAATGAGAAACTTCCTTGATATTTTGCTCAGTAGATTCTCCAAGTTGAGTTTATGAGCAAGGATGTGTGTTGTAAATGCGTCTGTATTCCAGCATGACTACAATCACACTTAGGATTCTAGATGATCGATACTTCACCAACTTTGTCGATTTATTTGCAGCGAGGTCTTGTGCAAAATATAGGAAAAACATGCAAAATCCTATCTCGGGTATCTATCGTTAATTAATTAGGCTAAATAAACTGTACAGGAGACCAATACGCCGTATCCATAAACTGGAATACGCCGTATTGAGAAACCTATAAAAAGTTCTAAATACGGGTCAGTCTGTTGAATACGCCGTATCATATACATGAATACGCCGTAGTGACAGAATTGACAATAATGTTTAAAGTGCATAAAAATAAAGGACAGATAACATCCAGACATTCAATACGCCATATGGTATGGAGCGGATACGCCGTATTGGGGTTTGGGAAGACAGACTCGATAAAAATAAATAACAATCCGGGTTGTCTCACGAGAAGCACTTTTCTTTTGGCTAGTCTTTAAGTTAGACTTTTTCCATCCAGCTTCTTCACACTTGTAAATACTCTCTCTCAATTCCGCTCTTGATTTGGATAGACTGCTAGGTTCTGTAATCTATCAACGAGCTATTATGCTTAACTTACTGCCAGGCTTGTTCTATCATGCATAAACAAGTCAAAATGTCATATCATAATATATACACAAAAATATAGGAACCTGTTTAAAGTTAGATACATCATGACATGAATAATAAATGTACAAAAGATAGAAACAAAAAGATAAGGAGTAGAGGGATCATGGGTCTGGCTCCTCATCCTGCTAGGCTGTGGAGGTGCTGGCATCATCGGTCCTGCGTCTGGTATGCCTCACATACGGGATCTGAAAGTCTGCATAGCTGGTGTACCTAAACCCAGCCTGACTCATCATTTGTGAGAGTCCAACAACCGTCCAAGTAGAAAATCGAGAGAAATCACAGGCCATACTATCCAACATCTCTCTTTGCTCGCCTAGTGCTCTTCGAATCTCATGCACATCCTCCTCTACTCTGGCTAACCTCTAAGCCCTAGTCCGAGCTGGTCCGGCTGCAGGTGGTGGCGACTAAGGTGCCTGCACGAGTGCTGGAATAGCCGGAGCACCCTCATCAGCTACAGGAGCATCCTCAGCGGCCTCAGGGGCACCGTCAATAGCAACCTGCTACCTCTATGGTCCTGGGGCTACCCAAGCCCAAGTATTGTCAAGCTCTACGCAGATCTACAGCCTCACAAACTCAGCCATATCAATAACAGGGAGGTCTCACACAATCACCGTCAATCCTTAGAGCCTTTCCTCAGCAAGTAATCCAAAATTCTTCGCCAAACAGGCAACAAACTGACCCCCATATATCATCGCACCTTGCTTCCTCCCTGAATCAAACAACCTCAAATACCTAGCCAATAGATAAGGGATGTTAACTGAGCCAACGCCCATCCCTCTATGTTAGATCCCAGTTAACTTCTAATGATCAAATTCCTTAAGCTTGTTTAAGGATTAGTTATGCTAGATAATTCTAACACAACTTAGTTAAGAAACTTTGTTTGATAATACTAAAGATTATGCGGAATCTAATATTTAATATAAGAAGAATTCTTTAACGAAACAGTAACACAAAACAATATTTCAATAATAAAAGCTCCAATATTATTATTACAAATAATACGAATACTCTCCTAGTATTAGGGTTACAAAACCTTGAAGCTATGAACTATACTTATCAAATCGTTAAACACACCTATTACACATTGCCCTAGGACCTCCTTTTATACACCAAGGAGTCCTAGTTGATTTACAATATATTCCTAAAACTTAGAATATTCTTTATGATCTATTCCATAAATAACTCATACTTATCACGTAAGTAATCTTGATCTCCAATCAATCTTTATCCTTTCTTCTGTCTTTATCCTTTCTCTGACAGTAGAAACTCTTTCAGCAGTCTTAATCTTTGAGCAGTTGTAACTTTTGTACTAGCAGTATTAACTTAGTACCAGCAGTAGTAACTTATACACCAGCAAGTAGTACTAACTTTACTCTAGTAGTACTAGCATATACTAGCAGTACTAAGTTACACTAGCAGTACTAATATACTCTAGCTGTAGTAACTAGCAGTACTAACTACTTAGCATATTTTTCATTAAGATTACTAAATAGCACTAAGTTTTGCTTAGCAGCAGTAACACAAACCTTAGCATCGGTAACTTTAAGAAGGCTTTTAATCCTAACAATCCTCCCCTAAACTTGATATTTATCTCCAAAATCATCAAGTTTCTTCATTAAAAGCTTCATAATCACCAAGAGAATGCTTCTAAACACTTCATTAATTCTTGAGTTGTTTTGTGATGAGCTTAAGAAGCTGATAACACATTTCATTCCAATAATTAGCTTGTAGCTTCCTATTTAGCATATCTGTTATTGTAGCATATGAATGTCCACATTTTGCTTCCTCAATGAATGTACTCCACATGAATCATATAGCTTCCAATTCAATACTCTGTAGTCTGATAGATTTTTCCATACATTATCCTCTATACGTGGTTAAAACATTGTCTTCAAATCTCCCATTTAAAAACTAAAATCCAAGTCATCGCACTAGGTCTTGTTGATCATACTTGCTGAATTACCATCTGTTATACCAAAGTGTTCAAGTCTTCTCTGTCAAAACTTTTAAGCATATGACTGAATACCAAGTACATCTTTGAACTTCCATCAACCCTGATTATCTGGTAATAGCTTTTCTTTCCTTCTTTGTAGATCTTCTAGTAAACAATGGTTGGAGGCTTAGTAGCCAAAGTAATAGCATCAACTACTACTTCCTCTTCATCAAGAATGACTTCTATCAGACTTTGAAGCTCAGCTGTTTCTTTATCCTTATCTACTTTAGCTGTTTCTTAAACATCATCCACTTTTTTCTTTTTAATGACCTCTTGTTCCAGCTCAGTGCCTGCTCTCTTTGAACTACCCTCCACCAACTCTATTCTGAAGTCAACAAATGTGTTCACCCTTTTCATTGCTTTGTCAAATAATTCTTAAATATTGGCAAAGGACTTGTTTTTCAAGTCTTTGGGCTTCCATCCTTCCATGTTTTTCAGATAAGTACACATGATACTCCTTTGTTGAGCTCTTGTTGGTGGTATGTTCCTCTTTTCTTCTGCTCTTTTTGCTGTAAAGTGTTTTCTTCTTTTCTCTAAGAGTTGTTAAAACAATTTAACCTTTTCTTCAATGGTCAACTCTTCTTGTTCTCTTGCTTGCAATCTTTCAACCAATAAGTAATAAGCCTCAATCTTTGCCTGTATATCATCTCATGTTTCTTTTAAGGCAATGTTGGCTTCTACTTCTTTCTTAGCTTTCTCTCTTTCAATCCTTTCTTGTTCATCAAATTTAGCTTGTAACCTTTGAGCCACTTCCTCATCAAGCTTGAGTTGATATTTCTTTGACAATTTCTTCACAGGTTCAGGTTCAATCATTTTTTCTTTACTCTTGCCTGAATCTTTGCATGTGATGGTTGTTGTGAAGATATTATTGTTGTTGACTCTACTGGCTCTTTAAAGACAATCCCTTTCACCTTGGGCTTTACTGCTTTTAAATCTTGAAGTGCTTAAGCCAATGTGATTTCTTCAGGAGTTATTGTAAAAGTTGTTGCAACAGTACTAACTTAAGCAGCATCAACAGCAGTACTAACTACATAATCTTTCTTACTATCAGGAACTCCTTGTTATGCAATAAATACTTCTTCACCAGCAATATCACTCACATCAAACATTATATCATCACCATACCTCCCCTGAGTTTCATCAACCAATGTAATCTCTGCATCTTTATCAATGTCATCAATTTTCCTCCCCTGTTTGGATACATCCTCCTGATCACCCAAACTAGCTTCATCAGAGGAAACTATTCTTGCAGATCTACCAACCATGTATAATCTTTTGAGCTTGTGAGTTCTTGACCCTCCTTCCTTCTCTAACTTCTTGAATCTTAGTTTCAAACTTGTAATCTCCTAAGCTTGAGCAGTCTTTATGTTCTCCAGGTCAATAACTCTATTTTGCAAGTTGGTACATAATTCCATCAAATCCTTAAGTTTTAGACTATCCTCACTACTTCAAAGTGTGTTACCTCTTGCGAGCAGTGGATCATTAGAAAGTTTAGATACATTCTCAGACCTAGTCTGAGCAATTGTATCCCCCATGGTTTCTTGGCGCCTAGGACCACCACCTGAACTAGTTCCTAGGGAACTTGGTTTATTAGGTGTTGCCTTGGATTGGGTCTTATTGATGTTACCCCTATCCTGCTCTGCATCTAAGCTAGTAGCAGTAGTGGCAGCCCTTTCCAAACTGTCATCCATCTCCTCATTGACAGCCTCATCTACAACATTGTCTATAGGACCACTAGACTAAGGTATCTTAGTGTCCATTCTTTTTGGCTTCCTTGGTCTTTGTTTCTTTTGAGGTTAAGATGTTGATGGTTGAATAATAGTGGGTGTGTGATGAGGATCAGTAGGTATTGCTGAACCTTCACCCATTTCTCATTGATCTTGTACCACCATAGTTTGGAATAATAGTGTTACTCTACCAGAAAAGTCTTTTCCTGACCTTCTCATATTAGCAAAAATCTTCTTAGTGTGAGAGGGTGCAATATAAATTCTCTTGTTACTTTGCATCCCTTTAATTTATTTATCCAAAAAGACTTGCACAAACCTTGGATACATAAAAAATTTACCAGCATTATCCAAGTTCTTCACCATACTTTCAAATATGTACTTTGAAAAGTTGAACTTCTGGTTTGTAGCTAAGCAGATAATTGCAGATGCCATAGTGCTACTAAACTCATTCCATGCAGTAGTCTTAGCACTTAGGCATTGTAAAATGGTATTAATAAGGAATTTCCATTGTGGGGAAAAGAATGCCTTATAGAATGTAAGCTTCTGTGAAAGTTTCTCACACCCTATCCTTGTAAGTTCTTCAAAAATGGTAGCATTAGGTAAGCAATTTGTACCTTCCTCATCATCCAGTTGAAGGTCACTTCTAACAGATGCTTCAGTAACAATAATCTTTTTCCCATCCACTAGGGCTTGTAACTGTACTTCCCCATTAACAGTTTTTGCCTTGACAGTAGCCCAAAATTGTTCAATGCATGAAGTATAGATTGTAGGATTAACTGTTAATGCATATCTTATAGTGTGTGCATTAAGAAAATCCACAATTTGTTTAAACCATTCACTTTCTACGGCTTTAGACAAGAACACGACCATGTTGTGAGTATCAGTAAACTTTAGGGTCGTCATTGTGTTGGGTTTTGATGATGGATGATAAAATTGAGTTAGGGTTTGTGATTAGAGAGTATACAAAGGTATGAAATTAATCAAATGACTGATTGAAACCCTTAATCGAAGTATTTATGAAAATACCCTCAACAGTATTAACGTTCACCAGCAGTTGTAAGTTTATGCCTGGTGATCCGTCCCAAATACACCGTATATATAATAAAATATATATAATATATAAGGATAATCAATTATAGTATAGTATGTATTTCCGTCGGGTTTAGAAATTCACTTAACCAAAGTGAAAACTCAAAAACCTCCCGGGTCGTTTATTCCCCAACGAAGTGTGAATTGAAAATCAGAAGCATTCGTGATCGCGCGTTTTGAATGATATAAAAGATTTTGATTATGTAATCTATTTCTACTTAATAAAAACACATAAAGCATATAAAGAAATTTAACGACTAAACAATTAAGCACAAAACTATTAACGGGAATTAAACGAACGCGACATTTAAATCCTAAATTATGAAAAATAAGACCTAAAATGATTTCTCTACTTTTCCTAATCCTAAATGACTAAAAAATGAGAATAAAGAAAACTAGACCAAAAACGGAGGTGTTTAAAGCTAAAAACGCGAAGAAAACGAGAACGGGATCAAATCCCGTTCTTTAAAAAAACAAATTTTGAAATAATAACCCTACGGATGCAAATTTATTTTTCCTAGGTCCTACATGATAAAAGAAAATTTAAAAAAAAAGAATTATATTTTTTTGACTTTTATTTTATTTATTATGATTTAAAAACTATTTAAATAAAAATTAATTATAAAAAATAGTAAACTAATTGCAAAAATTATGAAAAAATACAGAAAAGTGCTTTGAACCTTGCTTTATCTAAGAAAAATACTAACTATGAAAAATCAGATGAAATAAGCAGTTAAAATAAGCAATTAAGCAGATAAGCTAAAAACTGAAAGTGACTATAACAAATAAATTGTGCATGTTATAACCTGAAAAAGACCCCAGGGCAGTTGGTGTTGTGTGTGGTGTGTGAGGCGTTGGTTCACAAAGGGGGAGGTCATGGGTTCGACCCCCATGCCTCACCCTTTTTAAAAAACATTTTTTTTTCAAAATAAGCAATTTTAAAAATAACAACTTTTTATGAAACTTGAAAATAAGCTGGGAAAAGACACATTAAAAGTTAGCAGACCGCTTATTAAGACTAAGGCTAAAAAGGACTTAACTAATTGGCTTTTTAATGACTAATAAGCAAATGCAAGGGTAAATAAGCAATGACAGAAACTCAACTATATCTAAAAAGCAAACAGGAACAGAAATAAGCAAACTAGTAAACCATAAAAGCACTAAAAAGCTTATAAGCACTTAGGGGCAAAAATAAGAACAAACAGCCAAGGGGGCATTTATGGACTTAAAAATAAGCACCTAGAATGAGACTTAAGGCCTAAGGGCTTAACAAGCTTAAAGCCTATACACCTAGCTACAATAATCTACAAAGAAATTGGGGTTTGAAAATAAGATAAGGCATAAAAAATCCAATCAAAAACCCCTACTTCGAGCTGCGAACCAGTAGACCTTATGGGTCAAAATGGGTTAAAAATAGAATTTGACCTTTAAAACTTAAAAGACCACCAAAAGCATATTAGAAACTTAAATTGCACTCTATTTTAATCCTAAAAACACTAAGAATAAGCATTTAACAAAAAATAGAAAGGATTAAACCTATCATCCTAACTGTGACTACAGATTGCATTTTAAGAAATTGAAAACTTTGTTTTGACTTAAAACTTAACTAGGGACAATCTAAACTAGTTCTAAGGCTGATTAAATAGCAAAGTGTGCCACCAGTACCAGATTATGAATGGTACTGGTGCTTTCCAAACACCCCTATATTAAGCAGTTTTAACCAAAAAGTATGAAGAACACAAATCTAAGCCATAACTTCTCAAATCCAGATACTTAACATCTTTTATCAAGCCTAATGATCAAATTAAATCCACTATTCAAGCATAAACATATCAAATACAAATTATTCAAATTTTGAGGAAATATGAAACAAATTTTAGCACAACTAAACAAACTTGCATTCATTCATTATAAACCAAAAACAGATAAGCAGAACAAGCTAACAAGCAAAATTCAGCATCTAAAAACAGAAATAAATACTAGCATAAGCAGCAATAAGCAAATGTAATCAGTGACAAGAAATTTGTAAAGGAAAACTTACAATTGATCCTTAGCACTTGTTGAAGTCCTAACCATCTAACTTAACACCCCTAGGTCCAGCTATACTCTGAATTAACATCCAATCAAAACCATACCAAGCTTAAATAAGCTTTTATACCCAAATTCCAAAACCAGAATCCAAATCTTCAACTTCAAAATGAGAACAATAAATGTCTAATCAAAAGCTCAAACAAGCTTAAGCACAACTTAATGAAGCAGCAAAGAACACAATTGAATGAATAAACAGTAAGTGGATATTAATGAGTAGAAAAATGGAAATGGACAATATTTTTTTGGGTTTTTATTAATTGAGTGAAAACGAAATTACAATAAAGAAAATTGACAAGGTAATTAAAAATGCTGGAAAGTAAATTACATGAAGGTGGTAAACCAATTTTAATACATAAATTGGAGACACTTTCTAAGCTAGCTATCTATCCCTATTTATAGTGGAAATGAGGAGAGTTGAGGAGCCTTGGTGTGTTTTCTTTGTGAGAGAATTGAGGAGTGTAGCCCAAGGAATAAATCCCAGCCTTTCAATCTATGATCCCATCTTGAAAATTCAATCTTAGCTGTTGGATTGTTGATGTAGGAGTGCGGATCGCCAAGCTGGCACTTGTAGGAGTGTGTCATGTCTTTTGCGTGACTTAGGAGGAGCGTGTAAGATTGATAGTGACTTCAAACCGCCATGGTTAAGCATATTTGACCTGGTTTACCCTGGGTTAGAGACAATGAACAGTAAACCTTCTTGGCGCCATTTTTTCCTTTTTAACCGTTTGACATATCATGACCCGGCTTATTAAATTTTTGACTTTGGGCTAATGAGTATGGGATTGGGCCACTGGTTTTGTTTTTGGGCTGTGGTTAAGGATAAAGGTATAGGATTTATTGTTTTGGGCTTTGTTAAGAGACTAACAACCGTTAGTCTTTTAATAAAAAGGACTAACGGCGTTATATGTTTAAAGACACATTATGAAATTGATTTATCATTTAAGGGTAATTTAGGTATTTCAAGGGTTTTGTCCTTTTGTGGGTTGACCATGGTTTGACTTTTGTTGACCAAGGTTGACCATTTTGCTCATAAAACCCTGGCTCTTGTGCACTCTTTCTCTCTCGTGCCCGGTTTTGTCTTGTATTTGCCTTGATTTTGTCCATTTTTTTAATATCCGTACCTGCACATACACAAACACAAAAACAAGCATATATTTGCCATTTTTATTATGTTTTTGGTCTTTTGGGTTCGTTTTTCAAGGTAAAAGATATGTATAAAATAGCTAATACCAAATTCCCCCATACTAAGGTATTGCCGTGTCCTCACGCAATATTATATGCTCTAAAACCAAATACCTCAAAACCTCCCCAAACTAATCCTTTAAAAAGTAGTAAAGTCTTTTGTGGAGAGAGTTAAGAAATCACAAGTTATAAAACACCCCGCTTTCCCATTTTCAAAAACTTTTTTTATTTTATTTTAATTTTAATGATTTTCCATAATTCCCTAACTATAACTTATACTTTATTTATGTGTGACAAAATGTATTGCTTTCATTATTCATTTGATAACTTTTAGGATCACGGAACAAAAAAGCACTTAAAGTGTCCAATTGGATAAATTCATCGTCCCTGATTTTCACCTCTCCAAGCCAAGCTTACAAACAAGATCATTGTAAATTACAAGTTATGATGCTAACACTACTTATAAGAGCTAAATGTGTACTTACTTTTCCTCCCTTATTTCCTAATTTTGTATCTCAAGATTTTATTTAAGTCATATACCCGAAGGCTCTTTAAGACTTTTATTTCGATACTTATTAATTCCAAAATAAAGTGTAACGGTAAAGTCACAATAATTAGTTCCTAGCCCTTTTCAAAAGAAAACAATGTCATCAAGATAAAGTCTACATCGATGCGATCAAAATTTGGCTTTTATTAGGTTACTTAAGCGAGGTGTCATTTACGTCATATACCCGAAGGCTCTTTAAGACATAAATGGACCAATCGTATTTGCACCATATACCCTAAGGCTCTTTAAGACAAACAAGATAACTTTAATCATTCCATATACCCTAAGGCTCTTTAAGGAACGACTAAAGCAAAAGTTAAGCAACAATATCCATTCTATATACCCTTAGGCTCTTTAAGGAATGAATAAGGCTATAATTTCACTTATTAGATTCTACTTATCCCATATACCCTAAGGCTCTTTAAGGGATAAGCAAAATATTTATTATTGTGATACATATAGTATGCCAAATTAAGTATTCCTGATGTATACTCTCTCTTAATCACAAAGAAACTAAAGAAAACTTCTATGAACTAATTATTAACCAAAAAATCCGCACAACTTTATTTATTAAACAATTATTAATAAAGGTGAAACAATCTAATGGGAGAAAAACCCACAATATAACACTTATAAGCCTTAAAGAAATCCAACTATTCTATGTTTAGCATCAAAACTTATAACTACTATATCATCTCTTGTAAGATCGGCACTTAAATAAGTCTCATTGACTGGAAACAACCTTTATTCTAATAAATCGATCTTCGCATATTTAAAATCAATTATGGGAACTTGCAAAGTCTTGACTTTTTCAAGCTAGACTCGCGTTTAAAAGCTCCTTGTATAAAAGATTAGCAAAGTTCAATCTAAAAAGTTAAGGAGAAAGCTAAGATTAAAAATCGGTCGGGTCAAAATTTACTTCTCGTTCTCACCAACGGAAAGCCTACATTCGTGTCTAAACACTTATTTTTTATCAACTACTAATTATTTTTTTTATTTTTTTTTATTTTTTTTTCATCATTTTTTAACACATAAAACTTAAAAAAATTGCTATTTTTGCAACGGGGTACGTGAGAACAACGACTGCAGGTAAAATCAAATCGATAGATTCTCCCCATACTAAAATTACACATTGTCCTTAATGTGTGACGGATACCCCCATACTAATTTCAAGGCATAATTAAAGTATAACGGGGTCTCTTACGAAAATCTAAAGCCGTTAATTAAGTATGCCAAAGATAAACGATAATCGATAAGATTAGGATATTGGATTCCCTAAATGAAGTTGAGGATATGAAGCTCGAATATACGAATGGACAAAACCATGAGCACGAGAGTCTTCAAAATCCAGGAATCCTGGACATAAAATCACAAAACACAAACACGAGAAAGGAAGAGGCGAGCCTCCTTACATTAATTGTTAGAAAATAGATAAGAAGATAGAAACGCTTGTTTTTGTTAACCGAGTTACAAGCTTGACTCGACCCCGAATTAAGTTGTCCTTGGGGAAGCAAATGGAAAAGAAAATCTCAATCGGGCTTTCATTAATGTTTGGACAAACATTAAAGCACATGAAAGTTCTATCCCGATGAAAGGCCACCGACTCTAAGTGGAGATGCCGGGGTCAAAAATGATATCCTCATTTTTGGTAGAAGAAAGTAAGGAAGAAACCACAGGGTAGGTAAGATACGGGAGAAAATTCCAAATGACAAATGTGAAGGAATTGTCAACTTCAACATTAATCTCTCCTCCCCCTGGGTCAAAACATTCATCTTCATTAAGCTCATCAAAATCGTTTATCACAGGTGCATTGGTCTCAATAATTAAGCTAATCTCAACATCCGGTGGTTCTGGAGGAGGACGAGGAAATGACGGATCAAGATCAAAGTGGAATGATTCAAACTCAGGAAGTTCCAAAAGAGGATCATTTGAATTATCAGAAATAACAACGCTAGTCAACCCTCCTTAATCGGGCTCAATCTTAAAAAGAAACGAATCATACTCGGGAAGAGAGTTATTAGCACAAGTAGTGGTATTGCCACATCTCGTCTCCTCCGTATGATCGCTAAAAGTCTCGAATTTGGGTAAAGAATTATCCAATTGAGAAAGAGAAGTATCGGACTCCTCAAAGAACGAATTACTATCCATGACGGGAATAGGAAATAAAGAGGGGGACTCGAGCACACGATCTGGAGTAGGGTTAACTTTTAAAGATTCGATATTAGAAATAAGACGATGTACATTTAATAATTTCTCTCAAAGAATAACGTCTTAGATTTGAAAAATATCTTCTAAGTCAAACTCTTTTTCTTCTTGATCTTCATTCTCCTCCTCTAAACTATCGTACTCTAAATTGAGAGGTGATGCTTCAACGTACTTGATGTTCTCATAAAACTCGTTATCACTTGAAGTATCATGATCATAATAATCAACTTCTTCTTCGTCAAATTCGTCTTCATCCATTTCCGGTAGAATAGGAGCGAATTCACCGGCGAACTCTTCGGAAAGAAAATCAATCTTAGGAGACGTGATCGGAATATCTTGACTAAGCAAAGATTCAGCATCAAAATGATCATAAATATCGTCAGAGACACCCTTGGATCCACTTGGGATTGGGACGAGGTCCTCAACACTAGATTTATCCTTTTTAGGAATAGTGCTAAGTTCCTTTTCCCCCATGATTAGAGGGTCTTCGGGTTCTTCGGATGGTTCATCGGGTGTGATCGCTTTAGGCCTTCTCCATATAACAGTATACTCATCATCGTCATCATCGAAGTAGAAAAGCGGACGATTCCAGCTTGGACAATTAATATATTCTGAAAACTCTTCACTGATATTTCGCACATCTTCAAGGAGTTTACTCATCAATTCTTGAATATCCTCTTGTCGATATTGCTTGTCCATCAAAGCATCTTTAATTTCGCCAAAACTTTCCCAAGCTATCAATATAACCTTTGGTGTTACTCCAAAAGGTATACGACTAAACTTCCTTAAGAAGGTGCAAACGTCCTTCAAAAAGTTATCTCTAGCTTCTTCATCATTAATCAGAGAAGAATTCCAATATGGAATAAAACTTTGAGCTGCCGTCTCCTTCTTTTCTTGTTGGCTTCCTTTAAGAATTTGCAAATCATCCATAAGTTTAAGAAGCAATTGTTGCATAACTCCAGGTTGATTCTGCTCTTCTTTCATAGTCTGCTTAATCTTAAGAAATCTCTCCTCAGCAAGCAATAGAGCCATGCACTTTTCATTAGGAGGTATATGATCATACTCCTTTAAAAAGGCTTGTATAGCTTCCATTAAGTCTTCTTGAGCTTGCAAAATTTCTCTACTTGTCTCTTGAGGAGGATAATTGACGGGAAACTGCGGGGGTTGATATTGGTCAAAACCAAAAGAATTAGGATCATAGCAAGAATTTTGCTCATAATAATCTTCATTCATTTGTTGACATTGAAAAGTTTCATGAGGGCCCCCGCAATTCTTACAACAAAGATGTTGTTGAGAAGAACTTTGAGAATTTTGTGGAAAATAATTATCATTAAAGTTTTGATTGTAACACGGCTCCTGTTCATAGACAAGCGGGAACTGTGGTGGACAATCATAACCATAATGAGCATTATTTCCACATAACTCACACAAGTAAGTCTCAAACTGGAGTTGTGGAGGGTGGGTGAGAACACTTGGAGAATCATTGAAAGAATTAGGTTTGGAATCATAAGTGAATGAATTCTCATCTTCATAATTGCATGTCGGATGAACACTTGGCAAAGTCTGTGGGAGCTCATTAATGGTTTGATTGCATGGTTCCGGATTAGAGATAATCGGATCGTTTATATAAATAAATTGTTTATCACCGAACCATAAAGTTTGATCATTTTCTTACATACATAAATTTGGACGCTTCTTTATGTAAATAAGGATTATAAATAGTGGGCGTAATGGTAATCTATATGACCCGAGTATGAAACTTTGAAACCCAATAATCACTGGAATCCGTCGAAAAGATTTAGAAACACATTGGTGTCTTATCACTCAGCAAAAACGTTAAGGCCTCACTTGAACTACATGATCTCATTCTTAAGTTATTACTTTTGCCGTTAAAAATCCTTACAGTCACGAACTGTTTGTGGAGCTAATAGACTTATTACACTCTTGAGCTAATAGACTTAGTTCAACCTCGAACTAACAGACTAAGTACAATATTCCACCACCTATCACATAAGCTCTCAAACGAGCTCCTCCCAATTGTTGATCTTTATTTTGGGGATATTGATTTCTCGAAATGTCCTCACTCTCCACATTCCATCGCCGTTTGTTATAGTTATTATTGTTATGGTTGCCGTCGTTGGATCCTGGAGTGGTCCCAGCTTGTACAACTTTATCCACTAGGTAATGCAACCCCCCCTAAATAAGATAAGCATATGTTGATATAGTATTCGGTTGATCTATTCATTTCAGACAAATAGTACACCGATTTAGGTCATGATACATCCTAGTACTGCCTAAGTAAATTGAATACTTACGTCCATTAGCTTCGTCCGTTATTAATCATCGAACATTACAGATATCAGAGCGAAAGTCCATCCTTGAACATCTAAAACTTTATACAAACATACTCACGCGACTACACTTTCTCCTTCGATGCTTCCACTATTAAGAGACTTTCTTTATAACGCGTTTAAATTAGTCATAAGACATGTAATAGATGAGTTTTTTTTTGAGATAACCTATTTTTGATGATTAAATATCCTGGTCAAACCTAGCCAAAATTTTTGTAGATGAGAATGCTTGAAACATCGATTTTGCTGACAAAATTTATCCACGCCCTGTTTAAAAACTGTCTATTTAAACTGAAATCTTTTCTTTGAATCACACAATAATTAAAACAAGAATCGAATGCCCGGGATGGGAATTCCTTTTAGGGTAGGTACTCTTGTACCAACCGCAATTTTCAAAATTTAAAATGACTATTTTTACCCTGGACGTTTTCGGGTCCGACATTAACATTTTACTTTAGATCTTTCTTGTACTCATAAAAACGATACTACTGCTAACCCGTAATTTTTCGAAACATAATTAAAATCATAAATCATATTTATTATACATAATCTCGCATGTGCAAAATTTATTTTTAACTTATATGACTGAAAAACGAGAGATATATGTTTATTCCTAACTGGACTTATCAAAAACGACCCCTAAATCACGTTTTCCCACAACACTCGGACTCTAGTCTAAAATGAAATTAAATGAAAAACGACATTTCACGGACAACTTTTTAGTTTTGCCCGAGACCCAAAAACAAGCAAAAAATGACCTAAATACCCTCACAAAATCTTAGAAACAAGAACAACGCGTACCGACACAAAAATAATTAAATTATATTTAATTATCACTTTTTATTAAATAAAAATATTTAATAAATTATTTACCATTTTATTCAGAAACGTTATTAAAAACGCAAATGTTCGAGTCAAAGTTGTATTTTTACGGACAAAGCTTATCCGAGACACCCAATGATTACCAAATAAATAATAATCATTTTAAATATATTTTATAAAAACATTTATAAAATAATAGTCATGTAAATACTCATTTATGTAGGAAAAATCATTTGGAACGCAATGGCGCAAGTTTCGTGTTTTGAATCATCCGTTAACTTGCCCAAACGAGTCCCGAACCAATACTTTATAAAAATTACACTTTTGGTCCTTGTGGTAATATTTTCAATACCTACCCTAGACTATCTTTACACTTGCACTTTATTTTATAAACTTTTCTACTATACAATATTGTATATTAGGGTCACATCATTTCTATCAAACCTTAACCCACACACACATACTCATTTGTCTTTTCGCGGCGCCGCAACCACCGCTCCGGCGCCGGATTTTCGGCCACCCTACCACGGCCATCGTACCCCACGCCACCACCCTCACCACCAACTCTCTAGTCTCGCCTCAACCATCATCTCCTCAAATCAACATCATCGTCCACCTCCACACCACCACCGAACACCGCCACCCCCACCACGACACATCCATCTCCGAACCACCAACACCACCAACCACAGCCACTCGTCATCACCATCCCCAACACCACGCCATCATCTCCACATCATCGTGACTACACCATCATCGCCATCAGCATGGCTACCACACCCCCACGCCACCATCACCCCCATTGTCACCCTGACAAGGGTGCGTTTGGTTGGCAATTACCCATACACAAAGGTGCAATTTAGTTTTATAAAACACCATAAAATGCGTGTTCTTATTAAGCACCAAAAAGGGTGTGTTTGAAAATCACCAGCATAAGGTGCATTTGGTTTTGGAAACTAAACCATAGGGTGCGTTTGGGTTAATAGAAAAACCATAAGAATACGTTTGGTTTAGCAGCAGTTAGGAGTGCGTTTGGTTTAGCAGTAGTTAGGGTGCGTTTAGCTGTGCAGAAACACTAGGGTGCGTTTAGTCGGCTGTGTAACACCATAAGGGTGTGTTTGGGTGAGCATGAAAACCATAAGGGTGTGTTTGGGTGAGCAGAAAACAACAAGGGTGTGTTTGGGTGAGCAGGAAAACCATAAGGGTGTGTTTGGGTGAGCAGAAAAACCATTAGGGTGCGTTTGGTTTATATGAATAGACTAATCAATATATCGTAAGATTTCATAAATATAAAACCCAATCTAATGGTGGTTTAGTGGTTAAATAAATGTGCTATTTATTATTTTGTTTAGTTTATATATATATCGAAACACGCGTATTTGCAACACGGAATGATTGAAAAAGGAAAAAGCATTGAATTTTATAAACATGGGAAACGTCTTATAAACGAGTAGGTCATGCCGAAAGCTCTAATCATAACCATGGGAAACCTGAAGATAAATGGGCCATTAGAGCAAAGTATGTGGGTCCTTCTTCAGCCTAAAAGCTTTAATCATAACCACCTATCCCATCTTGAACAACCAAGGCATTTGTAGGAGTCTCCACTGGTATAATCGTTCTTGGAGCATCTCCATTTCTATTCCCCTGATTCTTTGGTGCCCTGCATTCTCTATCAAAGTGACCTCTCCTGTGGCAGTTGTAACATTCAACCTTTGTCTTATCAAAGCCGACAGTTTCTTTACCATTGAAATTCAGATTTCTTTTTGTCTTCTTTAAAAATCTCTTCACCCTCATGGTAAGCATGGCAACCTGACATTTGAGATCCATCTCTTCAAGATCATAAGTATCAATCTACTCCATATCTTCATTGTCCAACTATGGACTATTAGATTGATTGACAAAGAAGGAAAACATAACATCATCAACATAGGTTGAGGAAGAAGCTTGTCCCTTTGACCTAGCAGCAAGAACATCAAGAGCAGTATTAACTGCTTCATTAGTACTGCTAGTGTCATCTGAAGATACAAAAGGCACATTCTGAGAGTTTGAGCTTGAGCTTGATTGGCTTTTAATCTCACTTCATACACACCTTCAAGTTTGTTTTGTATAAACCGTCAAGCTCAAGGCCCATCTAGATCCAGCGTTGTTATGCATGATCAGGCAATGATTGTTATCCAACCTGAGGTAGTACTTCTTAGAAACTTAAGATTTGCATCTGTTCTGGGAATAACTTCACCATATATTTCCATTGGTAGATGAGTTTTGAAACCTATCATAGGTTTTTATTCCATCCTTCAGTTCTTAATGCCAAAGTAAAATTCTCATGATTAGGGTACTTAGCATCATAAGTCTTCTTCATTTTCATTGATCTTTGTTGCCTCCAAACCTGGTCTTGATAGCTTCCCATAGGGTCTTTGCATCCTTGATTTCATGAAACTTCAATAGTTGCTCATCAGTAATGGCCAACAACAAAGTGCTTTTTTGCTTTTAATTCATTTTTTCTTGTCAGCTTTTGTTCTGCAGTTTGAGGAGGAATGGGACCTTTAGCACTAGTTGATGCAACAGCAGGTGCATCACCATTCACAATAACCTCCCAAAGAGCATAATTAGTATGAGTAAGATATTGTTTTATTTTGATGCTCTATAGATCATAGTCCCCTGTTTTTTGAGTATAGGAAGTTTTAGTGCAGACACTGTTTGGGTAGTTTCTAAATGTGATTCCATCTTCTCTTTGATTATGAGATCTTGTGTAGATATAGTGTTCTTCTTATTCATAGTTTCTCAACAAGCTCTGATACCACTTGTTGATCCCTTCTTGACAAATCTTACTTAGCTTGTTAAAGCTTAGTTATATTGGATAGATCCAAGACAACTATAGTAGAAACTAAGATTGAGAAAATACAAACATGCAAAGTAGTTTTGCAATACTAAGAAAGAATAATGAAACAATAAAACAAGAATTTTTAAACGTGAAACTTTTCAAATAGATGAATCTAATTTTGAATTACAAAATAGCTATGAATACTAACTATGATTGCTATGCAACCTATGAATACTAATATGAAAACTGATGTGAAAAATGATATCTAGATCTATGCCTTAGGGTTCCTTTTATACACCAAGGAAACCCTAATGGGCTTACAAAACGAGCTCAAAAAAGTGAACAATGCATATCTATTCCACATATACTCTCATCATATCACTTTAGCAGTACTAACTATGTATAACCTAAAACTACTACTACATAACTAACACTACAAATTAAAAATGGCAGTACAGAAAACTTGTACTGGCAGTACTAACTTTACATTAGCAGTACTAAATGACTTTTAACTATTTCACTTCTAATCACCAATTAGCATAGGTTTCTCAATCAGCAGTAATTAACAATGAGACCGCTTTTATTCCCAACACATGGCTTACTTGAGGAGTCAATGGAGTCTAAGTTGACAAATTTCATTCAGTATTTTACTTAATACAAATGATCAAATCTCGTTGTATTGCTTTCAAGCTTTTCATAGTGATGCAATTATGGGACAAATGTTATATCAATTTCAATAAAATCAACGAGATTACTTTTCAAACGACACATTTAGAGGTCGTTATCTCGTATCTTGTGTTGTTGTATTATGAAGTAACGCCCCTGGACATATTTCCGATGCGACACATTTTTGGGGGTGTTACAAAAAACCCTGAAACAACCATGCATTCAACATCCGCATTAGAAAAATCATCAAAAATAAAGATCCAATAGCTTCACAGCAATTCTGTGATAACAACCATCTATGGTTGAAACAAAAGATGTTGACACCTATAACAATCCCCAGCAACACCCAATTGCTAAGTTCCACTTTATGCAACCACCAATTACATGAACATGGAAGGCCTAATGTACTAACAAACTAAAAGCCTAACCCCTGCATGAACAGAACACACCTAATGTAATTTTACCTTATTTTAAGTAAGTTTCGAACAAGAATGTTATCGGTCGTCTTAGACATAAATAGTGTTGTTATATAATAGGCTAGTCGGGATTAATGGGCTTGGACTTTAAGCTAATATTGTCCGTGTTTCGGGATTAAAGCCCAAGACAAGCCAAGCCCGGCCTAAGAGAATAGCCCATACGCCAACTTATGACATGAGACTATAAATAGAACCCTCTCCACACATGGAGAGGGTGTTGGTTGCATTTGTCTAGGTGTAATCATACCAAACTCTCCTTTCTTAATCTAATATTCTTCCATCTTCTTTCTACCTTTCTTCTTATTTTTATGTGCTTAATATGGGTATTGGGTAGCTTATTGTTGTGTTTGGATCTTAGTTATTTGGGATAACAAGTGGTATCAATCGCCAAGGGGTTTTTAGTGCCTTTGATTCGTAGTTTTTGATTTTTTACATTTAGGATAATTAGTGGTATCAAGAGCTAAGTTTTTGGTGATTCTTGTGTGCATTTTGTTTTGGTTTCTTTTGTACTCGTGTGGTTCGAACTCAACACAAAAGATTTCATCTTTTGTGTGTTCAAAAACTATAAAGTTTGTTACTTTCTTGTTTATCTATCTTAGTATAAGCTAGATGTAAAAGGAAAATTTTGAAAAACATCAAAAGATTTCATTTTTCTTGATTTTTTTGGTTCAAAAGTTTTTGGTTCAAAAGTTTTTGTATCAAAAGAATCTTGATCTGAAATTTTTTGTGTTAAAAACCTTAAAGTTTGTGTTTTATGCTTTCACTAGGCTTAGAATAGTTAGTTGTACAAGAAAAATCCATAAAAAATGTTAAAAATTGTGTCTTTAAGTGATTTGAAGTTTTTGAATACGGCTTTTTATACGTTTTTTTAATCCGGCGATTTATACGTTTTTGAAGGCGGCGATTTATACGTTTTTTGAAGGCGGCGATTTATACGTTTTTGAAGGCGTCGATTTATACACTCTCAAAGGCGGCGATTTGTATGTAGTCTGAAGGGGGCGATTTATAGGAAGTCTGAAGGGGGCGATTTATACGCAGTCTGAAGGGGGTGATTTATACACAATCTAAAGGGGGTGATTTATACACAGTCTAAAGGGGGTGACTTATACGTAGTCTAAAGGGGGTGATTTATATGCAGTCTAAAAGGGGTGATTTATACGCAGTCTAAAGGGGGTGATTTATACACTTTTCCTAAGGAGATTTATACACTTTGCTTAGGATATCTATACACTTTTCCTAAGGAGATTTATACCACTTTCTTAAGGAGATTTATACACTATTTCTTAGGTTACTTATAAATTACACTTGGGTGATTTATACCATTCAACTTGAGAGATATAAAACATTCAAAGTTAAATCAAACCACAATCTCAATCACTTCTTAAAACTTAAGATCTAATATCCATTCACAAAATTAAAATGTCAAATACCAATACCAATTTGCAAACTCAAACATCATAAGCTCTTCATAATGCCATCATGGAAGTAGGTGGTAAAAATCGTCCACCAATGTTAGTACCTGGTAATTACGTTCAGTAGAAATCCAGAATCAAGAGATACATCGACACCTAACCTAACAATGAACTCATCCACTATTATCTCCAGAATCCACCCTACAAATTCAAATGGACTGAGAAGACTGTTCCAGTTGCAGAAAGTAGTTCAGAAACCACTATAGAAGGGTACATGGAGAACTATAAGAATGTGTCATAAGACATAAGGAACCAACTGGATGCTGAAGCTGAAGCTGTTTAGATAATTCTCACAGGGATAGATAATGATATCTACTCCATAGTTGATGCTTGTCTAAATGCATGCGAGATGTGGAAAGCTATTAAAAGGTTAAAACAAGGTGAATCAATCAATGTTCAAGATCTTGAAACAAATTTGTATTAGGATTTTGGAAAATTCACATCACGAGATGGTGAATTACTTGAGTATTACTCAAGGTTCTACAAGATGATGAATGAGCTTGTCAAAAATCAGTGTGATGTTACCAATCATCAAGTGAATGTT
>BQNB010003042.1:0-29863 GCA_026074375.1 Tanacetum coccineum
TATAAATACCCCTCTCCAAGTATGGAGAGGGGGTTGGTTGCCATTTTTCTCATTAGAGTGTATGTGTAAACCTTCCACCTCTCTATTTCTCTCTACAATTCTTCCAACTCTTCTCATCTTATTTTCTTGTTTCAATAATGAAGTGAAAGTGATTTTGGGTTCCGACAGTGATTAACTGTTGTTGTGTTGCATTTGAGATTTGGTTTGAGACTCTAAGAGAGAGGCCTGTAGCTTTTGTGACTGAGATAAGAGGTGTGTGCAGTAAGAGTGATTATCATAAGAAAAAAGAGAGGCGTTAGATAAAGGTCTAGGTTTAGGGTTTGAAGTAAAGTGTGCATTTTTTTATATATAACAGATTTTTGGGTTATTTGAGTTAGTGGGCCTAATTTGAATACTACCAAAAATATCATACAACTTGGGCTGATCTGATTTTTTTAAAAACATGGTCTTCTACATTTTGGGATATCATCTTAAGTTCAACGGTTTTTGAATTGAATATTGGACCACGTTGTGGATATTGTTAAATAAGGAAACTGATTGCGGTACGGGGAATAATTTGAGAGTGCTAAATTTCATCGATCACCACTGTCGGTTTCATCAAACTTGGTTGAGATAGAGCTTTATCATTTTCGGTATTCATTTCATTTGTATTTGTTTGATTATCAAGTTGTAGTAGATTCATTCTTCATTTTTCGGTTTCATCGAATTTGAAGTTAGTATAGGATTCTAATTTTTGATAAGTAGTGATTCACACTTTCGGTTTCATCAAATTTGTGTAAAAGTCCTAAAATGCTTGAGAATTGATTTTGGTCACATTTTCGGTTTTATCGATCTTGTGATTCATTTTCGACTCAAAATTGGTAAAACTCACATTTTCGGTTGTATCGAATTTGTGGAGCTCATTTTCGAAAGTATTATTCATCGAAATTGTTCACTTTACGGTTTTATCGTATTGTTGATTCATTTTCGTTGGATTCTTTCTCGGAAAAATACATCTTTGATAATCACAAGTAGGATTTGTTATTTTCTAGTGTTAATCAAAAAATTGATCTCACATAGGAAAGTTGTGCTTTCAAGAAACATTTTTTTGGTCTTAAAAAGTTTATAATCAATTAGAATTGATCAATTACGGTTTTATCGTAATCTTGATTCCTTTTCAATTGATTCTTCTGAGAAAACTATGATATTTGTGAACGATTTGATTTGTGTGGAATTGATAGTTTGTGTGGATATGATAGTTTGTGTGTGATTTGGTTTGTGTGATATTTGTGATTGAATTTTTGTGTTGAAAATTTTTGGGTGGATCATCATGATAAATAGGGAAAATGGGATCAAACGAGGAAATAATTCAATTACTTCAAAAGACACAAACGATTTTCAAACAAACACAACGTGACAAAGAGGAAAAATATCTTAATGATATTATTCAGTTACAAGATAAAATCAAAGATCTTGAAAACGTTGTTTGTAAAATGGGCAGATCAACTACTTCACTCGATTGCTTACAATTGACCATAAAAGCTTTAAGGACAACTTACTAGTCGGGTGTGGGATATAACGGGTCATTTAGGTTCTTCACAGCTTATGCTAAAAATCCTAAGTTGTATCGTGCTTCTGAACTTTGTGATAAAAATGAACAACTGCATGTGTTTGATTCTGAGAAAACTCTTGAGGATGCAGAAAAGAAGTCAATTAAAAAGAATGATTTCAAAAAAGATAAAAAAGTTCAAGAGTAAAGATTCGAGTCGACCAATCGACACGAAAAGTTGAACAAACTTTATAAAGACTTTGTTCCTCAAAAAGAGTCTTCTGCTAGAGCAACATATTTTTCATCTTCTTCTATTCCTGTGTTAAAGATCTTTAAAATTTTGAAACAAAAAGTATCGAGTGAGTCACCTTTGATCAAGAGAGTTATACAATAAAATAAAAGTTGGTTTTGAAAAGCTGTCTCGTGTTAATAAAACAGAACAATAAAGAGGCAAGTCACATATTTTACACATCACCGGCAGATATTGAACGTATTGAGTTGTCAAAAACAAGATAAACCAATTCTTAATGAATTAACAGGGTTGACCTAGAAGCTTTTCAGGATCTATTTCACATGAGACTATAAAAGAGAATGAAATAATGCGTTTGAGCAAAATGATGTCTATCTTGATGAAATTGAGAATCAAAATGATTTGTTGAAAGATCAACTTTTGGAAGCATCCTATGAAAGGGCAAAACGTGTTCAAAAACAAGCTGAGTCTCAATTGTATCGTGATCGAGATATTATTCGAGATCTTGAAAAACAACGAGATAAGTTGAGTCAAGAGGTCAAACATTTCAAACAGGAATTGTCAAAAAGAATTGTTGAATTGGAAAAAGATTTGTCAAAATTTGAGGCAAAGAGTATTGCTTTTGAAATCGCACTTCAACACAAGTCTCGAGAAAATAATTATTTGAAAACAGTGCAAAAAGAAAATGAGAATTTTATGGCATCATTACAACTCGAGAATGCTCATTTGAAACAGACTTATAAAGATTTGTTTGAATCGGTTCAAAGATCAAAGGTTGAGACTAATCAATGTGATGAAGTCAAAGTTAAGGACAATTTTGATGAAATTGAAACTAAAAACATTGAGTTGGAATATCGAGTGGCGTCATTAATTAAGGAGAATGAACACTTGAAGTTGACTTACAAAAACTTGTTTGATTCAATCAAAAAGTCGCGGATTCAAATAAAAACTTCAAATGTAACACAAAACGAGGCAGAAAATCTAAAGTCTCAATTGTTTGAATTTGCTAAAACAAAGTTCAGTAATATTTTGGAAAAGGTTGAATTTATCAAAAAGTCACCGGGGAGAAACAGCATCTTTTTGAAAACAAAACAAGCGTTTTTCAAATAAAGATTGATGAGCTAGAAAAGGTTTTAACTCAACAAACAAAAGATTTTAATGCTGTCAAGCTTGAATTGTCCAACAGAACTGCTAAATTTGAGGCGTATTTTGAAAAACTTGAAAAAATGAAAGTTGTTCTTGAACGACAATTGGCTCGTAAGGTTGATGATTCTAAAGCCGAGAAAGATTGATTTTTGAAAGAAATTCATCATTTAAGGACACAACTTGAAAATCTGAAAGGGAAGCGTGTGGAAACAAAGTTTGATAATTCTTCAATTTTGGGAAAACCACCGTTACTTAACAATGAAAGAGATCAGCTTTTGAAACAAATTGCATCTTTGGAATCAAAATTGGCATCACAAGATATTCGTTCTTGTCAAAAAGAATATCATGAGTTGAGAACTTCGTATAATGCTTTAAAAGTGAAGTTTGATTCTCTTAATCGGAAAAAATGGAACATCAATGTTTCAAAATCTTCAAAACCTAAAGAAAGTGTTTCGGAAAAGGTTCACACGGGTGAATCCTCAAAACCGTTTTCAAGAAGGGTTTCTCAGTTTACAACCTATTCTTTACAAAAAGATAGGAAGTTTTCTAAGAAATCTCAAAGTTTTGAAACATTTTTTCCTCAAAAGGGTTTTAAGACAAGAGCTTCAAATGCAAAGAATCAATCTTTTGAAACATCACACTCTTGTTTTACACCGGTAAAACAAGTGTGGAGGCCAATTAAGGAATCTCAAACTTTTGAAGCATCTACTTCTCAAAAGAGTTTTAAGACAAGTACTTTAAAAGGAAAGAATCAAGTTTTTGTTACTCCACACTCTCGTTTTACACCGGTAAAACAAGTGTGGAGACCAAAGCAAAGTCATTTGAAAACTTTCAAATATTCCAAATTAGAAATGCTTTCAATGCAAAACAAGAATGACTTGGCTTTGAAAAACAAAAACAATGGAAGATTTTCAAACGCTTCAAAAACGAATTTTCAGAATGATACATCAAATGGTAACAATAAATGGAAATTTTCTTCACCAACAAGATTTAAAACTCCACATGAAACACCGAGTTTCAAAAATCAATGGAAAATCAAAAGGAATTTTAAATCTCCGTTGATTCCACGAGCGTTGTTTTCAAATGAAACACCAGTTTCAAGCCCTTGTTGGAACTCAACATCTTTACATCGACTTGACACAACTTTCAATTGGTTTTCAAAATTTAGTAAACCCGTTAGCACCATGATTAAAAAATTCGATGTCAATGGCTTGTTATTAAATTTCAGATAACAACCCAGTTTTCAAATAAAAGGGGAGTGTACGTTTCAGTGCGCTTTACCTTCAAAAGAAGAGAAATCTTCTTGTTATGAGCAAAAATTATTCAACTGTTTTCAAACGATTTTCAAAAATCTTTCAAAAGTTTGCTCATCAAGATGGTATGTAATCAAATGTCAGCTTACAACCAGGTCTTTAAATAAAAGGAAAGTGTACGCTTCAGTGCGCTTTATCTTTAAAAGAAGAGAAATCTTCTTTGTCTCGAGCAATTTTTTATCAACATCTTTTCAAAAAGTGTGCTCGGGACATACGACTTCTAAGTAAATGTCAGCTTAGGACTCGCTCTTTAATTAAAGGAAAGTTTACATGTTTGTACATTTATCCTCGCAACGGGAAGCTTACAACTTCTCGGACTTGAGCTATTTCATTAAAGATATTCCAAATCTTGAGCTCAAGTAAAATGGTATACAAAAGTTTGAACACAAATTTTCAAATTATTCAAAAAGATTTTTCAAAATCTTTCAAATTGTATGTTCAACACTCCCTTTCTCATTCAATCATTAGAACATTCAGAAAGGTTCCAAATCATAATCATGCTATATCCGTTTTCTCCCATATGTTTTCAAAATCTCATATAGCTATTTTAATCCATTGATATCAAAAATATCATATGGTATACTATTTTTGATTTGTTTAGAACATTCAGAAAGGTTCCAATCATAATCATGCTATATACGTTTTTCTCCCATTTGTTTTCAAATTCTCAATAGCTATTTTAAATCCTTTGATATCGAAAATATCATTTGTGTAGGCTTATTTTTTAAGGGGAGAAAAGGGGATTAAAAATCGTGGATCAAAGAAAGATAAATGCTTAAGTGTGTGGAATAACAAAGTGATCTAAAAGACTCAAAGTGCAATCAACTCTTTCCTTTATGTGCAAAATGATTTTGAATATCGATGCACATGTGTAGGGGGTATTTCTCAAAAGTGAAACTTTTAAAGTGTTAAATGTTTTGATTTATATCAAACACTTTGATTGATTTCAAATGGTTTTATGGTTCTGATCTTAAATACCCATCAACCAACTACCTCACCATGATCAAAGAGATATAAGGTGGTAATGTTAGGTATTCTCCCATGATTCCAACCAGACGGAGGGATCTACCCAGGGAACATTCCATAGATAGATATAGGACCCAGAAAGGTTTGGATGGAGTAGAATGTGAATGGCGGGAATAATGTTAACTAAGGCATGGAGTTACCCATCGGAAACAATCCAAAACAAGATGATAATGAGGACGCGTTAGTTTAACATTGAAGGGGTTGAAGAATGAAAAAGAAATATATGGATAAAGGGTGAAAAGAAAGAAGCCCTCCACAAACTTTAGGCAAAAATTTATCAGGTAATACATATCTATCGAAATATCACAAAGATGATATTTGGTATTGAAGAAAGACATCATGGACCCAGTGATGCATGACAACACCCTTCCCGCCACTACTAGATTCTTATCAAAAAGATCTAATTGTTTCTTTGTCACAGAGATTAAATGCATAATCTATTGACATCTCACTCCGAGATTGTTGATTATTAAAAAGGTGGCAGTCTGCTCCAGCCTTCGATCACTAAAACCAAAAAGCACTTATTGAGTCTAGAGCCAAAAAGAGATCAAATCATAAATCTCACCCATGCGACACAAAAGTACTCATCTTGTAATTAAACATCAAGATACAAAAAGGGACAAGGAGTCCGCTGTATATATTATGTGACATTGCAGTCTTTGTGACATTGCCGGTGGAAACATGTCAATAGTGATACTTAAGTAAAGTATTCACAATGATGAATGGAAATCCTACCAGTGCTAACATCAAGCCAACGCTGAACGTAGGTTTTACTAATTTTAAAATGATTGTTTAATGATTCAATTAGTGTTAACTAGTAATCTAAGTGATATAGTAGTTTCGTGTTTTTCAAAATTTGGTTATTCGAAAAACACATAAACAACCATTTCATTGATTATATTCCAAGTGAAGTGTTGGCATTACCAAGGTACTTATGATTGTCCACAATATTGATAAGGGGAGATTGTGGAATTGAAGATGAGTAGTTGTCGCTTATGCTTAGGACCACACTTACACTGAATTCACTTATTGAATATTCAGGCGTAAACAACGATTATGATTTATGTTTGATGGTCATTCAAATGCAATCAGGGGGAAGAGAAGTGTTGCAAGCTGGATTATTTCGATAGAGGCAATATTTAGGGGGGAAGAAATGTGAAGTATGTGTATTACGAATGGTTGTTTATTTAGAGGGAAGCAATTGGGGGGAAGAACATCAACAACATATCTACCTTTCAGAATCAAGAACACCGTCGTAATTCATACCTTTTATTTCTCATACTCAAAGTTCAAAGAATACACTCTCCGCAACTCTAATTAAATCAAAGACCAATTCCTCAAATCGATCAACGTTGTTGATCAAGACAAAAAGTTCACATGGGGAAGATTGTAAGCTGTAAAGAAAGTATGAGGTATGTTGGTTTCGAAGCTTTAAAAAGACAAATCAAGATGGATTCGCGGTAAAGAATGATGACATGAAAAAAGGTATCTCAAAGGCAACGGAATAAAAGAAAAATGAAAAGATATAAAAGGATCAAGATCACAAGAGCATGATTGGAACAAGACCACTATTACACCAACAAAGAATCAAGATAAACAAGCGTTAAAGTTCAAAGATCAAAGTCACAAGAGAGATCTCAATGAAAGTTCAAAGATCAAAGTCACAAGAGAGATGATCATCCTTTAGGGCGGAAGATTGTTTTTCTTCGAATAAAGGAAAAATGATGATTCATTAATGCAATCCAAAAGAGATCTCAATGATCGTCACTCTGGGGGAAGATTGTTAGGTTTGATAAACAGTGACGAATCTTATTGTAGAAAAAATTCTTGTTATAACAATAATGAAATATTATTGTGTAATAGGTTAGGTAGATGATAAATAGTCAAACGATATAAGTCAAAGGGGCTAAAATGTAAATGTATAGAAGACAAGGGCTCCATGGTCATTCATTGTAAAAGGGTATAAATACCCCTCCACCACCTCATTTGTAAGGTGTGTCTTTGGGTGTCTCTAGGTGTTTCTTAATCTCATTCTAATCTTTTCTCCTCCCTCTTTCTCTCTTTACTTTCTCTCTCTAGACTATCACTATATTGCTTATTGATCTTGATTTTCAGACCTAACAGCATCGACATACTGTACAGTTTTTAGGATTTTATTTCGAGTTTAACCAACGAATACAAGGAGAAAGAAATTGCACTTGTTTTATTATTTTTAATACAGGAACCTTCTGAACAAAAAGATTTGGTGGACTGCATATTTTTTGGAAATCTGTGTGTGCTGTTCTTGCTAGGATTCAGACCCGCTTTCGTACACACATTCTTGCTCACAAACGCTACATGGAGAATCTACCGAGCAAAATATCAGGGGAGTTTCTAATTCTAATTCTTTTTAATTCCCGTATTTAATGTTCTATATATATAATGAGAACGTTGTAAATTCAAGTGGGGGGATGGAATTAGAATGTTTACTTTTCCTATTTTTCGCAACTAAAAATGCTTAAAATATTGCCCCACGTTTAAAAAAATAAATCAAGTCATTACTTTTATGAAATTAATTGATACATAACCCGACATAATTACTCACCTTGTTAGATATTGTGAGGATTTAACCTTATACGTTTCCAAATGTTTACCCAAATTCCACAAAAATATGAGTGTGTCGGTGATGTTGTAGACTTTAGAATTTGGCTTGGTATATCACTCGAGACCGCAGTGATGAGTACTATGGATTTAGATGGAGTATAGTTGTGGTACACTTGTTTATAATTGGTAATTTTTAGGATTACACCCAAAACGGCCTTTAACCATGTGCTTATTAACTAATTTACATCCTGGTTAGTTAAACCCCTTATAAACCCTCTTTGTTTACTCCTTTATTTAAGAGTAAGATACCCATAGAACAACTCGTAGAACCAATCCTTTAGGAAATACACCAATTGTTTATTTCGTTACACCTTTACACCTTAGCCTACCCGTTAGATTAAGTTTATTTTACAGTTGCTAGTTGCTTAAAGTGTAAAGTTTGTATTTTCTGAGTCTTGTGTCAATTTTGGTATGGTTGGGAAGAAGTTTGCACATTGCAAATGGGAATGTATATCTATTAGTCACAATTCAGTATTTTTTACACATCGCAATTATTGGTACGTCCGAAGAATGAAGAATTACCGAAGGAATTATCCGGAATTATTATGATCGTGAAGATGGTGAAACTACTTCGAGTTTTGTATATAGTTAGATGGAAAAAAATCAAAAAAATTAGAAAAATCGCAACAAAAAATAGAAGGAAAAGAAAGTTTGGTAGATATTCGGTTTCGCAACTAAACGAATGGATTACACGAAGGATCGATTATTCGTTGATACAAATCGACGATGTAGAGTATTTGATTTAACAATAGAAAGATATCGCCCACTTGCCTTGTAATAGTATGTATAGTATGGGGATGATTGAGAAGTTGACCATTACAGGAACGCCAACTTAGGTTGTTGTTATTTTATCTTTGACTCAAGGACGTTGTAAATCTAGTTGTGTCTTTATCATCGGTAACGGTCCGGGGAAATTTGTTAGCAACTTGTATTTTAGGCTTAATTTTTTACTTTATTCTTTTTCGTGATTTTTATTTAACCAACAATTTAACTTCCCTTTCCTAATCATTAACTATTAGGTTTTACGCCGATGAGGATGTGATCGAGCGTGCATGTCTATTCCGTCGTTACAACCATGTATGCATGTCTCAGCTTGCCTTGTTAGTTTATTACTATTGGTGAAAGTTAAAGACTCCATACTATATTACTCTAATAGTCCTTCTCTTTTGCTTATTCAAGGTGGGGTGGAGCAGTCACATGTGTTCTATCATGTCGTTAGGGTTGTGTATGTGTGGTATTTGTCGCCCACCTAGACTAATTGGTATCGGATATAGACTTAGTTAGAGTTAATCACCCTATGCCATTATCATAAAATATAACCCATATTTACCTTTATAAACTCTGTTCTCACTTTGCTTTTGCGGTGGGAGATGTGTTTCCTTGCCAAGCTTATGATTGAATACTCATCCGACCGATAATTTAAGACTGAATCTAGTTAATGTTACCACATTGATTAGTTGAGTTGATTTGAGTGTTTTATTTCCTATTTCAGAGGTGTTTGGTTGTTGTACATGTAATGATCAAATAAATACAGCTTTACGGAAAAATATTCCTTAGGGATATATTTTTTATAAAACTTCTGAAGGCTACTTGAAGGACATGTAGGATTCAAGTGGGGGGACTATTTGATGACAAAATACGTCTAATTTTATAGCATCATTTATCATGGTAATTAACTATTTTTGTACAATTATTGCAAACGAATTGTTACTTAATCATTTGTATTTGAGAATTGCAGTAATTATGGAGTACTTGGTAAAGATTAGAAAGAAGGCACGCATTCTAGAGCATAAATGAAGACATTTGAATATACTGACTCTGACATTTTATACGCCGTATCTATCAAGGAAGATACGGCGTATTCGTGCCTACACTCCACAAGAAACCACGAAGACATAATGACCAATACGCCGTATCCAAGAGACACCTATACGTCGTATTCAAGATATAGAATGTTAATATTCTGGAAGATATCAAACGTGGTCCTTACTCCAAGAAACCCCTAATACGCCGTATCCAAGTCTTTGGATACGTCGTATCGATGCGATTTCAGACTCTATAAATAGACGACCCAAAACTCAGTTTTAGGTATGCAAGTTACATCCCTTAACACCCAAGTCAACAAGAGACGATCAAAGGAGCATGAAGTTCAGAATTAGTGCCTCAAGATCATAGGAAAACTCTTGTAATCTTCGCACAACCGAATACACGTTCGATTCAGGTTTCTTTATTTTAATCGCTCATATATCAAACCATGTGTATTTTTACAATGATTGTCGGCTGATACCTTTAGGTATCAGCCATGGATGTGAAGATCTAATGTTTGGTTTGTTTATATTGATTGCTTAATTTATCGTTGATTGTTGTTTATGTTTATCAATTTATACTTGTTTACGTGCTTAAGTATGCGACCTATCATTCAACTGTGTCTAGGTCCTAAATATTTTAATTGCGATTTATATATCTAGAATCATCACTATCACCAAATTTGGCCATATCCTTGCCTTTAGTTTAGTGTGTCTTAGTTGAGCCATAAGGTGACCTTCGTATAACGAGTACTTTCATTATACATCTGGTGCATGGACTCGGACAATGGACTACTAGTATATAAAGAATCGTTAAGCAGTAAGTGGGTAAAGTCTCCATGAGCTAGGGTTTAGTAAACAGGAAGCACCATTATTAATTCTCCGATGATAGGATTATAATTAACAAAATGATTTGCTTTATGCGGATGCGTCTAATTGTGACAGAATTAGCATGTCTAGGTCTTAGGAAGAAGTACCGCCTAAGTCTAGGAATGATATGCCCTTCGAGATAAGTCAATCATTGCACTAAATAAACAAACCTGCGTTTTATCGAATTATTCATGGTTGATACGTTTTCCTTACATTAGTTCTTGGCTGCTTATCCATCATTTGTTATTCTTCTTGTGTGTGTTTATTGCTTTACTTGTCATCAAAACCTTAAGTTAGATACACAAAACCGTGCCAGTCTCTCAGGCTGAAACCCCCCTTTGAATTACTTTTAGGTTTAACTTAGATAACTAAAATACTGATAGACTTAGGAATTAACGCTCTCGCTCTTAGTGATCGACACCCTACTTACCACGAAACTCCATCTGACCGAGTACATTGCCCATTAAAGTGTTGTTTTTAGGTATAGTCGGCATAAAATAAATTGTAAAACTTGATACATAAATAACACCTACACAACGACACATTACTGGGTTTCAAAACTGCAGTCGGTTGTGGCCGTGTCAACAACAGAAGCAAAATATGTCGCAGCTGCTCAAGCTACCAAAGAAGCAGTATGGTTGAAGATGTTGTTAGAAGAGCTCGGGCACGAACAAGAGAAAATTACTCTATTTTGTGTCAATCAAAGCGCCTTGTATCTTGCAAGGAATCCGACATTTCATTCAAAGATAAAGCATATACAAGTTCAGTATCACTTCGTTCGTGAGACAGTGGAAAAAGGAACCGTGGATATGCAGAAAATTCATACGGATGATAACGTGGCAGATTATCTAACGAAAGCAATCAACTGTGACAAGTTTATACGGTGTTGATCCTCATGTGGCCTAGGAGAAATGTAAGCAACATGAAAGTGCAAGGAAGGATAACAGTGTGAAGATTGATTGAGCTTCAATCGAATCTTTAAGTGGGAGATTGTTGATATATATTGTCTTCTAGAAATATGACATAAGCATGTCAAGTTGCCAAGTTGATCAAAGATGGTGGCATGATATTCTTGTCAAGTGGGAAAGATATGGACGGTAGAAGCATATATTCTTTGTGTGTTCACATGGACCAAATGCAACATGCAAGTACTATAAATAGAGGTTCATAGACCTCAGTTGGTACATCCCATCCTTTCAAGTATACAACAAAGTGTATTCTCCTAGTAGTGTGAGGTTATTAGAGAGTTTGTGTATCATCTCCTCCCCCCAATTACAAGAGTAAGTGTTAATCTTTGTAATTAGGGAGACGGTGTAATTCCTTATTTCGCCACATAAGAGTGACACCTGATCTTTTCTATAGCATGCTTTCTGTTGAGAAAAGTGACACCGGATTGAAGCAAAACCACAACTAAAATATGAAATACAATAAAAGATGACACACGGATTTAACGTGGAAAACCCCAATAGGGTAAAAACTACGACCAAGGAAAGATACATTCTTACTATGATGGAAATTAAGAATTACACCGTCTCTCTAATTACAAAGATTAACACTTATCTCTTGTAATTAGGAGATATACACAAACTCTCTAATAACCTCACACTACTAGGAGAATACACTTTGTTGTATACTTGAAAGGATGGGATGTACCAACTGAGGTCCATGAACCTCTATTTATAGTACTTGCAAGTTGCATTTGGTCCATGTGAACACACAAAGAATATATGCCTCTACCGTCCATATCTTTCCTACTTGACAAGAATATCATGCCACCATCTTTGATCAACTTGGCAACTTAACATGCTTATGTCATGTTTCTAGAAGACAATATATATCAATAATCTCCCACTTGATCAAGATTCGAAGTGAAGCTCAATTCAATCTTTACCCGTTTTATCCCTTCCTTGCACTTTCATGTTGCTTACGTTTCTGCTAGGCCACATGAGGATCAGCACCATATAAACTTGTCACAGTTGATTGCTTTCGTTAGATAATCTGCCACGTTATCATCCGTATGAATTTTCGGCATATCTACAGTTCCTTTTTCCATTTTCTCACGAACGAAGTGATACTGAACTTGTATATGCTTTGTCTTTGAATGAAATGCTGGATTCCTTTCAAGATACAAGGCGCTTTGATTATCACAAAATAGAGTAATATCTTCTTGTTTGTGCCCGAGCTCTACCAACAACATCTTCAACCATACTGCTTCTTTGCTAGCTTGAGCAGCTGCGACATATTCTGCTTCTGTTGTTGAAACGGCCACAACTGACTGCAGTTTTGAAACCCAATGATGTGTCGTTGTGTAGGTGTTATTTATGTATCAAGTTTTACTATTTATTTTATGCCGACTATACCTAAAAACAACACTTTAACGGGCAATGTACCTGGTCAGATGGAGTTTTGTGGTAAGTAGGGTGCCGATCACTAAGAGCGAGAGCGTTAATTCCTAATTCTATCAGTATTTTAGTTATCTAAGTTAAACCTAAAAGTAATTCAAAGGGGGGTTTCGCCTTGAGAGGAGATTGAGCACGGTTTTGTTGTATCATAACTACATACGGTTTTTGAGATAAGTTAAGCAAATAAACATACACAAGAAGAAAAACAAACAATAGAGAAGCGGTCAAGAACTAATGCTAAGAGAAATGTCAATAAATCAACCATAAAATAATCGATTTTAAATCGCATGTTTGTTTATTTTGTACATTGATTAGATTACTTATTCTCGAAGGGCATATCATTCCTAGACTTAGGCGATACTTCTTCCTAAGACCTAGACATGCTAATTCTGTCACAATTAGACGCATACGCATAAAGCAATCATTTGTTAATTATAATCTATCTTAGGAGATTAATAATGGTGCTCTTACTAAACCCTAGCTCATGGAGACTTTACCCACTTACTGCTTAACGGATCTTTATATACTAGTAGTCCATTGTTCGAGTCCTTACCAATGGATTAAGAATGTACTCGTTGATACCAAGGTCACCTTATGGCTCAACTAAGCACACTAAACTAAAGGCAAGGATAGGCCAGTATTTGTGATATGATGATTCTAGATATATAAATCGCATTAAATATTTAGGACTAGACCCAGTTGAATGATAGGTCGCATACTTAAGCACGTAAACAAGTATAAATTGATAAACATAAACAACAATCAACGATAAATTAAGCAATCAATATAAACAAACCAAACATTAGATCTTCACAAACATGGCTGATACCTAAAGGTATCAACCGACAATCATTGTAAAAATACACATGGTTTGATATATGAGCGATTAAAATAAAGAAACCTAATCGAACGTGTATTTGGTTGTGCGAAGATTACAAGAGTGTTCCTATGATCTTGAGGCTCTATTCTGTACTTCTATGCTCCTTTATTTCGTCTCTTGGTTGACTTGAGGTTTAGGGATTCACTTGCATACCTAAAATTGAGTTTTGGGTCGTCTATTTATAGAGTCTGAAATTGCATCGATACGACGTATCCAAAGACTTGGATACGGCGTATTAGGGATTTCTTAGAGTAAGGACCACGTTTGATATCTTCCAGAATATTAACATTCTATATCTTGAATACGACGTATATGTGTCTCTTGGATACGACGTATTGGTCATTATGTCTTCGTGGTTTCTTGTGAAGTGTAGGCACGAATACGCCGTATCTTCCTTGATGGAATAATGGCGTTATAAGATTGTCAGGAGTCAGTATCTTACAGAATGTCTTCGTTTGATGCTACAGAATTGCCGTGCCTTTTTTCTAATCATCACCCAAGTACTCCATAATATACTGTAATTCTCAAATACAAAGATAAGGTAAACATTCTTTGCAATAATTGTACAAATAGGTTTAATTACATGGGATAAATGATGCTATAAAAATAGACGTCTAGATTTGTTGTCATCAAAATATCCCCCACATTGCAATCCTACTTGTCCTCAAGTAGCCTTTAGAAGTTTTTAAAAAAAAATATCTCCTAAGGATAGGATATTTTCCGTTTTTTAATAAAGCATTTTATTGATCAATTACTATTACACAACCAAACATCTCATGAAATAGGAAGATGGAAAAACATCAAATAACTCAACTTAATATATGTGGTACCATGAACTAATTCACTTAATTACTCGGTTCGTGATGGAGTATTCTATCATAAGCCTTGGCAAGGATACACATCTCCCACCGCTTTAAAGCTAAGGTAATAACAAGTTTATAAAGAGTAATATGGGTATTTATGTGATAAGGCTTAGGGTTTGAATACTCATTAATCTTTATCGATACCAATTATTTTGGTGGGAACGGACTTTAAGACCAAACATACCACACCAGTCACGACATGATAGAACAACATGTGACTGCTACTCCCTACCTTGATATGCTAAAGAGTAAGGGACTATTAGAGTATATAGGGTATGGATCTTTTAACTTTCACAATAGTAATAAACTAACAAGGCAGCTGTGAGGACATGCATACATGGCTTGTGTTGTAACGACGGCATAGCATGCACGCTCGATCAAAATCCTCATTCGCGTTAAAACCTTTAGTAATGATTAGGAAAGGGAGATTAAATTGTTGTTAAATAAAAATTACGAAAAAAATAAATTAAGTCTAAAATACAAGTTGCTAGACACTTTTTCCCGACCGTTACCATGATAAAGACACAACTATTTACAACGTCTTGATCATAGATAAAAAACAACAACCTAAGTTGGCGTTCCTTGTAATGGTCAAACTTCTCAATCATCCCATACATACATACTTTACAAGGCAAGTGGCGATATCTTCTATTTTATACAATACTCTACATCGTCGATTTGTATCAACGAATAATCGATCCTTCGTGTAATTCCTTCGGTAGTTGCGAAACGATTATCTTCAAACTTTCCTTCTATTTTTTGTTGCGATTTTTTTCTAATTTTTTTGATTTTTTTTCATCTAACTATATACGAAACTCGGAGTAGTTTCACCATCTTCACGATCATAATAATTCCGGATAATTCCTTCGGTAATTCTTCATTCTTCGGACGTACCATTAATTGCGATGGTAGTAAAAATACATGAGTTTTGACTATAATATACATTCCCATTTGCAATGTGCAAACTTCTTCCCAACCATACCAAAATTGACACAAGACTTAGAAAATACAAACTTTACACTTTAAGCAACTAGCAACTGTAAAATAAACTTAATCTAACAGGGTAGGCTAAGGTGTAAAGGTGTAACGAAACAAACAATTGGTGTATTTCCTAAAGGATTGGCTCTACGAGTTTTTCTAGAGGTATCTTACTCTTAAAGTAAGAGTAAACAAAGGGTTTATAAGGGGGTTAACTAACCAGTGTAGTTAGTTAATAAGCAACATGTAAAGGCGTTTTGGGTGTAATCCTAAAAATTTACCAATTTAAACAAGTTACTCCATCTAAATCCATAGTACTCATCACTGCGGTCTCGAGTGATATACCAAGCCAAGTTCTAAAGTCTACAACATCACCGACTCACATATTCTTTGTGGAATTTGGGGAAAACAATTGGAAAGGATAAGGTTTTTAATCTCAAATATCTAACAAGGGTTATTATGTGCGGGTTATGTATCAAGTAATTTCATAAAAGTATGCTTGAATTTTTTTAAACGTGAGCATATATTAAGCATTTTAGTGTGAAAAATAGGAAAAGTAAACATTCTAATTCCATCCCCCCACTTAAATTATACAACGTTCTCGTTGTATATATAGAACATTAAATACGGGAATTAAAATGAAACTAGTATTAGAAACTCCCCTGATATTTTGCTCGGTAGATTCTCCATGTAGCGTTTGTGAGCAAGAATGTGTGTACGAAAGCGGGTCTGAATCCTAGCAAGAACAGCCACAGAAGATTTCCAAAAAATATGCAGTCCACCAAATCTTTTTGTTCAGAAGGTTCCTGTATTAAAAATAATAAAACAAGTGCAATTTCTTTCTCCTTGTATTCGTTGGTTAAACTCGAAATAAAATCCTAAAAACTGTACAGTATGTCGATACTGTTAGGTCTGAAAATCAGGATCAATAAGCAATATAGTGATAGTCTAGAGAGAGAAAGTAGAGAGAGAAAGAGGGAGGAGAAAAGATTAGAATGAGATTAAGAAACACCTAGAGACACCCAAAGACACACCTCACAAATGAGGTGGTGGAGGGGTATTTATACCCTTTTACAATGAATGACCCATGGCGCCCTTGTATTCTATACATTTTACATTTTTGCCCCTTTGACTTTATAGTCTTTGGGACTTATTTATCATCTACCTTAACCTATTACACAATAATATTTACATTATTTAATTACAAGAACATTTTTCTACAATAACGATCGGTCACTTTTATTAATCCTAAACAAATCTTCCCCCAAGTGACGATCATTGAGATCTCTCTTTGATTGCATTAATGATCATCATTTCCTTATTCGTAACAATCTCCCCCTAAAGGATGATCATCTCTCTTGTGACTTTGATCTTTGAACTTTCATTGAGATCTCTCTTGTGACTTTGATCTTTGAACTTTAACGCTTGTTTATCTTGAGTCTTGTTGTGTAATAGTGGTCTTGTTCCAATCATGCTCTTGTGATCTTGATCTTGATCTTTTCATTTTCTTTTTCCTTTGCCTTTAAGATCTTTTCATGTCATCATTCTTTACCGCGAATCCATCTTGATTTGTATTTTGAAGCTTCTAACCAACATCTCATTGTGTATAGATGTTCTTTACTGGGGCTTAACACAATTCCTATTCCGCCGCATATGTAACGAAAACTTTGGATATTGTGGGTTCTTATTAATTGATTTCAGTGTGATGTGTTCACGCTCATAGACTCTCTATCCATGGGTAAATGATGGGAATGTACTATTAGAGAGAGATATAGATTTCTGCAGTCTCGGATTGATTTGCCAATTAGAGACTTGCGGTGTCTCGGGGAAGTGCATTAGTTTTGCTGGTTGAACTTTGTGTGCTGGTATCTCGAGCAATAAAGGTTGTTAGTTTCCTATAGATAGATCCATACGTACGTTCATTCTTGGTTCTTGATACCTGAAGATGGGTATGCAGCAGGATTGTTGATTTTGTGTTTTGCTTGTCACCGCGCCCGTTCACCAGCAGTTGCTTCCCTCTAAATAAACACCATTTGCGTTATGAGGTTGCACTATTACGTTCAGCCGTAATTTTCTTTAATCTCCCACGCGAGTCTCATATCTTAGTATTGCACTATGCTGATTGTAATATAATCGCTCAGCTGTTAACGGAACAGCTTTCTCCATTCCCCTGGCAGTAGTGTGTGTGCGTTTCCTATTTGTGTACCAATCTGTAAATAGAGAGTGATTAATATAATTTCTTAAAATTTCTTCTTTCGTTTGTATTCCGCCTATCGCTGAACACTAGTCTAGACTAGGATGAGAGATTTTTAGAACAACTTACCGTGTGTTTGTAATGCGTGTGGTCGGCGGTGCCTGTTACGAGGCATTAAATAAGAATCGAGGATAGACAAGACATCAACGTGTACTTTCGTTTCGCATATTCCCTAGACGAATAATCTTTTAAATCTCTTCTTGCATGAAGACTCATAACCTCTGCTGAATCATATGGTATACCTATGTTATTCTTCGACGCTCCTTGACTAAGCACAGAAACATCAGGGCTGGCCAGGAGAAATATGGTTATCCATTTGTTGTTTTTTTCATGTAAGAAATAAGCAAATGTTTGAATCGAGACAATAAGAAATCCGGATAACTCGCTACCTTAGATTCCTACTTAGGTATTGTTACTGAGTTAACACTTAAATGGAATCATTGTACTGAACTCATATAAGCTACATTCTAGGCTAATCATTTAGTTAACGCCTAACGTTACACAGTACTTTTTGGCCTTAGATCTGATTAGCACAGGTTTAATGAGTTGATTCTTCCTATACTCATCCACTTCGTTAAACATGTTTCACGAGCTCTAGGTATGTTGGTGCACACGACATAGGACATTGCGGTAATTTATTGCGTGTAGCTCGGACGATGAGCGTGATATGATGCTGCGCAACTTTCAAGAGAGAGAGAGATAGAGTTTGTCACTGTTTTGTACCCTTTTGTATCTTTGATGTTTAATACAAATGTACTTTTGTGTCCTATGTGAGATTTATGATTTGATTTCTTTTGGCTCTAGACTCAATAAGTTGCTTTTTGGTTTTTTCAAGTGATCGGAGGGATGGAGCACGACTGCCACCTTTTCAATATCAACAAAATCGGAGTGAGATGTCAATTGATTATGCTTATTTAATCTCTGTGACAATGAAACAATTTAATTCTTTTGATGGAGAATTTGAGTGGCATGGGAAGGGATGTTGATGCAATTGGAATCATGGGGTCCATGGTGTCTTTCTCTTCAATACCAAATATTATCTTTGTGATATTAGATTAGATTATGTAATTGACCTGGTTTTTGCCTAAAGTAAATTTGTGGCGGAGGGGCTTCTTTCTTTTTCACCCTTTAACCATATATTTCTTTTTCATTTTCACCCCTTCAATGTTAAACTAACGCGTCCTCATTATCTTTGTTGTGATTGCTTTTCCGATGGTAACTATGCCTTTAGTTACATTATTCCATTCACAATTCTTCATCCATCATACACACTTAGGACCTATATTCTATCTAGGAATGTCCCTGGGTAGAATCCCTCCGGTTCTGGTTGGTTCATGGGATAATACACTAACATTACCACCTTATATCTTCTTTGATCCATTGTGAGGTAGGTTTGGTTGATCGTGTATTTAAGATCAAAAAACCATATAACCATTTGAAAATCAATCAAAAGTGTTTGACTTATAAATCAAACATTTAACATTTGATGTTTCAACACTTTTTGAGAAATAACCCCCCCTACAATGTGCATCGATATTCAAAATTATTTTGCACATGAAGGAAAGAGTTGATTGCACTTTGTGTCTTTTTAGATCACTTTGATATTTCCACACACTTTTAAGCATTTATCTTTCTTGATCACATTTTAATCCAATTTTCTCCCCTTTTAATAAATAGCATACCAAATGATATTTTTATATCAATGGGATTAAAAATTGCTATATGAGTATTTGAAAACACATGGCAGGAAAAGGATATCGCCATGATTATGATTTGGAACCCACCAACCCCCCCCACCTTTTTTGATGTTACTAAACAAATTTGAAAAATAGCTGCGTCAAAAGTATATAAATATCTAAAATAATAGTTAGACTACTTGGTCAGTAGATTGGCTCACACTCCTCATCTTGGTTAAATTATCAGGAGGGGGGAAACGGTTCGTAAACACGGACACAATCTTCACCATTTGCACGCTTATTGATAAAAATATACTTGACCACAACTTCTTTTAAATCGATTATTATCCATTTGTTTAAAACATTTTCATTTGTATACCATTTTGCTTGAGCTCAAGATTTTGATTATCTTGAATGAAATAGCTCAAGACCAAAAAGTTGTAAACTTCCCTTTGTAAGGATAAATGTACAAAAATGTACACTTTCCTTTATTTGAAGAATGAGTCCTAAGCTGACATTTACTTAGAAGTCGTATGTCCCGAGCACACTTTTTTGAAAAGATGTTGATAAAAAATTGCTCGGGACAAAGAAGATTTCTCTTCTTTTAAAGATAAAGCGCACTGAAACGTACACTCTTCTTTTATTTGAAAACCAGGTAGTTATCTGAAATTTAATAACAAACCATTGACTTGAGCTACAAAACTTTATATGTTTTATTTGAATAGCTCAACACCGAAAAAGATTTCTCTTTTCGTCTGTTAAAGGATAAATGCACTGAACGTTACTATTTTCTTTTATTTAAAGCACGGGTTGCAATCTGATATATGATTACAAACCATTGACATCAAATTTAGACAACAACTTTTGGAACCCATTTAAGCACGGTGCTAACGGGTTTACCAAATTTTGAAAACCAATTAAAAGTTGTGTCAAGACGATGTAAAGATGTTGAGTTCCAACGAGGGCTTGAAAACCAGGTGTTTTCATTTGAAAACATCTCTCCGTGGAATCAACGAAGATTTAAAATCTCTTCTTGATCTTCCATTGATTTTTGAAACTCGGTGTGTCAAATGGAGGTTTAATATCTTGTTGACCGAACGAAGATTTCATTTGTTTAATGTTCATTTGATTGAACATCCTGAAAATTTGGTTCGTTTGAAACTCTTCTGTTCTGTTGATAGTTGAAGCAAAGACTTCTTGTTTTGCAATCGAATGCATTTCTGATTTCGTATATTTGAAAAAGATTTATAATGACTTTGCTTTAGCCTCACACTTATTTTTTTACCGTGTTGTAAAATCGAAGAGTGCGGAGTAAACAAAAACGTGATTCTTTCCCTTTGAAAGTACTTGTCCTTAAAACTCTCTTTGAGAGAAGATGCTTTAAAAGTTTATGGTTCCTTAATTGGGGTCCACACTTGTTATACCGGTGTAAATCAGGAGTGTGATGTTTCAAAAGATTGTTATTTTCATTTGAAAAGCTCTTGGTCTTAAAACCCTTATGAGGGAGAAAATGTTTTAAAACTTTGAGAATTTCTTTAAGAAACAATTCCTATCTTTTATGTAGAAATGGAATAGGTTGTAAACTGAGAACCCTTTTGTGGGAAAATGGTTTTGAAAGATTTCACCTGTTGTGAACCTTTCTGAAACAGTTTTCTTTAGGTTATGAAGATTTTGAAACATTGATGTTCCCATTTTTTGCCTATTTAAGAGAATCAAACTTCACTTTTAAAGCGTTTATGAAAGCTCAACTTGATATTCTTTTCTGACAAAAGAACGGGAATATATTAGATGCAATTTTGATTACAAATATGCCACATCTTTTAAAAGCTGTATCTTTTTCATTTTTTAGGCAAAGACTGTGTAAGTAACTGGTTTTGACAAATCTTTTGCACATATCTTTTGGGAGGGAAGAGGGACGGGGGAAAGGAAACCATAATTTTGAAATTGTGAGAGTTTATCACAATTTATCAGCTGGTGGTTTTCCCAAAATTGAATGTTTATCAAACTTAATTTGCACAGACTTTCCTTTCAGATTTTCCAATTGAGTTCTCAAATGATTAATTTCTTTCAAAAATTGATTCTTTTCAGCTTTAGAATCTCAACTTACGAAGCCAATTGTGTTCAGAACAATTTCGTTTTTTCAAGTTTTTCAAATACCGCCTCAAATTTAGTTGTTATGTTCGTACAATTTATGCTTGCGTCATTTAAAAATCTTTTGTTTTGTTGAGGGTTTTTAAAACCTTTTCAAGCTCGACAAACTTTGTTAGAAACTCACATTTGGCATTATCACAAACATTCTCCCCCGATTCCATGTTAAGTTCAGAAATATCTAACTACTTCTTTTTGAAAAATTCATTTTTTGAGAATATTTTTGAACTTAGTTTTAGAAAATTCAAACAATTGAGACTTAAGATTTATGCCTCGTCTTGTGTTACATTTGAAGTTTTTGTTTGGACCCCCCCACGGACTTTTTGATTGAATCAAACAAGTTTTGTTATCGTCAACTTCAAATGATTCATTCTCCTTAAATTAATGGACGCCACAGATATTCCAATCAATGTTTATCGTTTTGTCAATCTCATCAAAATCGTTCTTAGCTTTGGCTTCATCACACTATGATGTGTCTCAACTTTTGACCTTTGAAAACAAACCAACTCAAAAAAATTCTTTATAAGTCTGTTTCATATGAGCATTTGTGTTGTAATTGATGCCATAAAAAATTCTCATTTTTTTGCACTGTTTTCAAAAGAATTATTTTCTCGAGCACTGTGTTGAAGTGTGGATTTCAAAAGCGATATCTTTGCCGCAGATTTTTGACAAATCTTTTTCCAATTCAAACAATTCGTTTGACATCCCTGAGTGATCTTCAAATGAAACAATAGTTGACTCTTTTTGAATTCTTTCAATTTTCATCATGTAAATCTTATTCCTTATTTCTACAAGAAGTTTTGACAAGATTCTTGATATCTGCAGTTAAGGATGCTTCCGATAGTTGATCTTGCAAACAACATCATTTTTTTGATTCTCAATTTCATCAAGATAGACATATTTTGCTCAAAACGCATCTTTCATTTCTTTTATATCTCTGTGAAATTAGTGATCCTGAAAAAGCATCATGGATAAACATTGTAATTCATTAAGATTTTAAGAATTGGTTTAACTTGTTTTTGACAAAACTCAATACGTTCAATCTCTGCCGGTGATGTGTAAAAAATGCTTGCCCTTTTACTGTTCTGTTTTATTAACAGAGACAGCTTTTTAAAACCAACTTTTATTTTGTATAACCTCTTTGATCATAGGTATATCGCCTCGGGGATACTTTTTGTTTCCAAAATCTTAACAGAATCTTTAACCCAGGGAATAGAAGAAAATGAAAAATATGTTTGCTCAGCAAAAAGCTCTTTTTAAGGAACAAAGTCTTTATAAAGTTTGTTCAACTTTTCGTAGTCTATTGGTTGAATCTTTAACTCTCGAACTTTTTCATCTTTTTGAAACTCATTCATTTTTAATTGACTCTTTTCAGCATCCTCAAGAGTTTCCTCAGAATCAAATCATGCGTTGTTCATTTTTATTACAAAGTTCAGCAAGGGAAAGCAGATACAACTTAGGAATTTTAGCATAAGCTTGTGAAAGAAACAAAAGGAACGTTTATCCCACACGATTATGTAAGTTGTCCTTAAAAAGCTTTTTGTTCACTTGTAAGCAATCGAAGTGTGTCAGTTGATCTGCCTATTTTACAAACAACGTTTTTAAGATCTTTGATTTTATCTTGTAACTGAATAATATCATTAAGATATTTTTCCTCTTTGTCACGTTGTGCTTGTTTGAAAATTGTTTGTGTCTTTTGAAGTAATTGAATTATTTCCTCGTTTGATCCCATTTTCCCTATTTATCACGATGATCCCAAGTAATTTTCAACACAAACCTAAAAATTCAATCCAAATTATCATTTAAACCAAATCACGCACAAACTTTCAGATCCACATAAACTATCAATTCCACACAAATCAAATCGTTCACAAATATCATAATTTTCTCAGAAGAATCAATTGAAACGGAATCAAGATTACGATAAAACCATAATTGATCAATTTCAATTGATTATAAACTTTTTAAGACAAAAAAAAATGTTTCTTGAAAGCACAACTTTCCTATGTGAGATCAATTTTTCGATAAACACAAGAAAATAACAAATCCTACTTGTGATTATCAAAGATGTATTTTTTCGAGAAAGAATCCAACGAAAATGAATCAATAATACGATTTTAAAAACGTTTTTAAGAAACAATGTGATAAATAATACTTTCGAAAATGAGCTCCACAAATTCGATACAACCGAAAATGTGAGTTTTACCAATTTTTAGTCGAAAATGAATCACAAGATCGATAAAACCGAATATGTGACCAAAATCAATTCTCAAGCATTTTAGGACTTTTACACAAATTTGATGAAACCGAAAGTGTGAATCACTACTTATCAAAAATTAGAATCCTATAATAACTTCAAATTCGATGAAACCGAAAAATGAAGAACAAATCTACTACAACTCGATAATCAAACAAGTACAAATGAAATGAATACCAAAAATGATAAAGCTCTATCTCAACCAAGTTCGATGAAACCGACAGTGGTGATCGATGAAATTAAGCACTCTCAAATTATTCCCCGTACTGCAATCAATTTCCCTATTTAACAATATCCACAACGTGGTCCAATATTCAATTCAAAAACCGTTGAACTTAAGATGATATCCCAAAATGTCGATGACCACGTTTTTAAAAAAATCAGATCAGCCCAAGTTGTATGATATTTTTGGTAGTATTCAAATTAGGCCCACTAACTCAAATAACCCAAAAATCTGTTATATATATAAAAAAGACGCACACTTTACTTCAAACCCTAAACCTAGACCTTTATCCCACGCCTCTCTTTTTTCTTATGATAATAACTCTCACTGCACACACCTCTTATCTCAGTCACAAAAGCTACACGCCTCTCTCTTAGAGTCTCAAACCAACTTATTTAACACACTCAAGACACGTTTCTTGAAGAGAAAACAAGATCAAAGGTAGGCTGATTGATTATTTTCATTTTTGTTATTGCCGAAACAAAGAGAAAAGCTTGAACACTTTATTCTTGTTTTTCTTTTTAATTTTCGAATATGTAACAAGAAGTGTATGCTTCAAAAAGAAATGATCTATGATGATATGATTTTCTGTGATGATGTTACCTCTTTTGTGTTGAAGATCTTGAAAAAATCTTTGAAAACACAAAAATATTGAAACTGAGATTTGTTTCTTTTTTTTTTACTTTTTCGATTCCAATCTCGATAAAACCGAGTTTGATGTTTTTGGATCTATGAAGAAGGTTCTTATCGAGTTTAAGATCTTTAATGATCTATAAATCTTTTGCAAAACTCGAATCAAGAAAAATCTGAGATCTTGTGTTTTGATTCATGCCGAAAATTGGTTTTTCGAGCTGAGTTTATGAATTCCGGTTTTGTGTTGTAAGGTTTGGATGGATCTGTGATGATGGTGTTTTGATGTGGAAAAATGAAGACTTTTAACGATCTTGAATATTTGTTAAAGATGCACACAAAAACAAACCGAATCTGAGATATATTCTGTTTTTCTTTTGGTTCTTTTCGATCAGTTTATTTTTTTCCGAGTTTGATTTTCCGAGATTGGTTTTCGAGTTTGGATCTGTGATGATAGAACTTATGTTAAAGATCTTGAGATCTATGAATCTTATAAATGCAAGAAAAAATCTGAGATTGAATTTATCTTTTCATTTCTGATGATGTTGAAATCAGTTCTTGACACTTGAATTGTTCCGAGTTTAAGTTTCCAAGTCTGGGTTATTGTGATTGAAAAGATTTACTTTTGTCGAATTTGACTCAAGATCCGCTTGATGATATTGATGATTTTTAGTGTGTTATGGCATCTTTTAAGGACTATGAATTGTGTTAACACACAAAAAATTATTTCTGAGATCTGTTTCTTATGTCAAATTGATTTGTTGTTAATATCTGTGATTGAAAAGTTTCTCTTTTAATGATCTTTTAGAAGATCTTGACTTATAACAACAAATTATTAGTGAAACAAATCTGAGATCTACCTTTTCCTACTTTTTCAATTTTCAAATCTTGAATAATAACAATTTGACCTGGTCAACGATTAATGTTGAAAGTCAAAAGTCTAAAAAATCAGTTACACTACCGAGTTTGACTAGTCAATATTTTTGTAACAAACTTTTTTACTGAATTTGGTTTTAATAACAACTTTTACTGAATTTGAAAATAAAAAATCAGTTTTGAGGTTAAAAAATAGCCTAAATAAGCTAAAAATTTTATTAACTAATTTGCCAGCAATTACGTTAAAACCGCAAGGTTGTTCAATCTCGATAGAACCGAGATTAGCAAAATAAGTACAAATAAGCTCTAAAAACTAAAAAAAAAAGCACATTTTCAAGCAGATTGACTCGATAAGCACACGAAAATCAGAATAAGCTAAAAATGACAGAATAAGCAACTCGAACTTAATCAGAATAAGCACAGCAAATCAGGACCAAAAAAGCACAAAATAAGCTCAAAATAAGCTCAAAATAAGCTCAAATAAGCTGAGAGAATAAGCAGTCCAAATAAGCTCTTCTAAACATTACTAAATCGCTCCTGCAGCTCTGATACCACTTGTGAGGTCTGAAATTCAGGATCAATAAGCAATAAAGTGTTTAGTCTAGAGAGAGAAAGTAGAGAGAGAAACAGGGAGGAGGAGATTAGAATGAGATTAAGAAACACCTCGAGACACACAAAGATACACATCATAAATGAGGTGGTGGAGGGGTATTTATACCGTTTTACAATGAGTGACAATGGAGCCCTTGTCTTCTAGATATTTACAATTTAGCCCCTTTGACTTATAGTCTTTGACTATTTACCATCTACCTAACCTATTACACAATAATATTTCATTATTTATTACAAGACATTTATCTCAATAAGATCGTCACTTTTATCAATCCTAACAATCTTCCCCCAAGGGACGATCATTGAGATCTCTCTTTGATTGCATTAATGATCATCATTTCCTTATTCGTAACTAGATTAGCCGTTAATATACCCAGGATTTTCGGGGGGGCCGTTATTGATACCTTGTGTCGTATAAACTGTATTCGTTAACAGTAATACGCCGTATAGATTGTGCTGAAAATAAAGACTGGATAACGTCCAGAAGGCTAATACGTCATATCCATGGGTTTGGATACGCCGTATATACAATCTGGGAAGACATACTCGATAAAATTTGAAAATACATTCTGGGTTGTCTCCCAGCAAGCACTTTTGTTTATAGAAAAGTCTTTACGTTAGACTTGCCCCAATTTAATCCCATCCTTATATAACAATTTGAGGTCAAACGGGATGTCAAATGGCACATACAAATTCTTGATTAGAAAAATGAATGACATCCCTTTGTTAAGATGATTCCAAGTCATGATATTAAAATTTAGTCCCTTGATAAAAGTTTCAGTTTTGAAAAATTTATTAGATGTATCATGACTTGTTTCCAAAAGCTTATTTGACCCATGTGCATAGGCACCAACATCGGTATTTATTACATCATGTAACGGTTTGACAGATAAATCCCCCGAAGAGTGTCTATATTGATTTTTTTTTTTTTTTTTACCATCATCACTTGTCCTTATCTTGATTTTTGAAATCATTGGGATTCGATAAATTACGTTTATATTAAAAGGGAATAGATTCATTAAAAGGTTTTAAAACGTTTTGTTCCTCTTCGTCGCATTCGGACAATGATGTTTCATCTTTTAAATTAAATTCATCGATATGTTGAGGACTTACAGTAGGTTCAGTTAAGAAATCTAATTTAGACGTTAGAGCATCATTGTAAACAATGGCTGAAAATTCTTTCTCAAAATCTTTAAAGTTGTCTAAATCATCAAAATAACTGACCGTAGGCTCGAGTAGTGGGAATGAAGGCATATTGACTTTCTCATTGTTATTTTCCGAATCCATTTTCAAATTATTGACATAAATTATTTTATAAGAAAAAGTGTTTTTGTCAAAAACTACCGTGTAATCTTCATCGTCGAAATCGACAAACGAAATTCTAAAGTTAATTTCATCGTTAAGAGAACTTACCGTGGGTTCACAAGATGGTGTTTCACCTGATGTCAAACTATCATTGAAGGCTATAGCTGGGAATTCGGTTTAAACGGATCTGAGGTCTAGAACGTCTTTATCATACCAGATCTTACCATACATAGCAGTTTCCTAGTTATACACCTTTCCACGCCTATGAGCTTTTTCTTCCTCAAGCCTGATATACTCTTCCATAGTAATGTTGGGGTAGTCCATTTTAACCTGTAATAAAATAGCTAGGAAAGAAAACGGTCAAATAGACTAATACGCCGTACTCAGTAAACTGAATACGCCGTATTGATGATAGAGTCGAATACGCTGTATTGGTTTGAAAAAAAATTTATACGTCGTATCCAATAAATTGAATACGCCGTATTGATTATTCAACTCAGAATATTACAGAAGACTGTAATAAAGCAAAAAACACACAAACACACAATATGCAAAATATACAATGCAAAAATCAAACACACAAACAAATACACAAATATGCAAATTAATCTAAGCTGCACTAAACTAAAAAATACTTACAAAATTAAGAAATTTTAAACAACTCAATCCCCGAAAAGCAGCCAAAAAAACTTAATTGTGTAGTGGTTGTATTTAGGTATCAAGTTTTACTATTTATTTTTTTGCTGACTTTATGCCTAAAAAACAACACTTTAAAGGGGCAGTGTACCCGGTCAGATGGAGTTTCGTGGTAAGTAGGGTGTCGATCACTAAGAGCGAGAGTGTTAATTCCTAAATCTATTAGTATTTTAGTTATCTAAGTTAAACCTAAAACTAATTTCAAAGGGGGGGGGGGGGTGGGGGGGGGGGGGGGGGGGGGGTGCGTTTCAGCCCGAGAGACTGGCATGGTTTTGTGTATCTAACCTAAGGTTTTGATGATGAGTAAAGCAATAAACACACACAAGAAGAATAACAAACGATAGATAAGCGGTCAAGAACTAATGTAAGGAAAATGTATCAACCATGAATAATCCGATAAAATGCAGGTTTGTTTATTTAGTGCAATAACTGACTTATCTCGAAGGGCATATCATTCCTAGACTTAGGCGGTACTTCTTTCTAAGACATAGACACGCTAATTCTGTCACAATTAGACGCATTCGCATAAAGCAATCATTTGTTGATTATAATCTTTATCTAGGAGATTAATAATTGGTGCTTTACTAAACCACTAAGTCATGGAGACTTTACCCACTTACTGACTTTACGGCTATTTATATATAGGTAGTCCGGTGTCTTGGAGTCCTTACCAATGGAAAATTATTAAGGACGTACTCGTTTGATACCAAGGTCACTTATGGCTTCATCTAAGCTCACTAAACTAAAGGCAATAAAAAAAGATAGGTCAATATTTGTGATCCTATGATTCTAGATATATAAATCGTAATATGGAGAGCTATATTGGACTCTTAGCCTACGCCCAAACAACACCGAAGTTTTGAGCGCTTTAAATATGTAGGACTAGACCCAATTGAATGATAGGTTGCATACTTAAGCACGTAAACAAGTATATTGATAAACATAATCAACAATCTACGATAAATTAAGCAATCGATATAAACAAACCAAACATTAAATCTTCATAAACATGGTTGATACCTAAAGGTATCAGCCGATAGTCATTGTAAAAATACACACAGTTTCATATATGAACGATTAAAGAAAAGAAACCTTAACCAAACGCGTATTGGCTTACGCAGAGATTGCAAGAGTTTTCCTATGATCTTGAGGCTCTTTTCTGACATTCTAGGCTCTTTTATTCGACTTTTGGTCGAGTTGGTGGTTTAGGGATTCACTTGCATACCTAAAACTGAGTTTAGGGTCTTTTATTTATAGCTTCTGGAAATTGGTCGATACGCCGTATCGAGCGATGTGGGATACGGTGTATTAGGCATTTCTTAGAGTAAGGACCACGGTTGATATCTTCCAGAATCTTCGTGTATAATAAACCTTGGATATGGCGTATAGAGGTTCCTGGATACGGCATATAACTCTTCAATCCTTCGTGGTTATCTGTGAAGTGTAGGCACGGATACGCCGTATCTTCTTGTTGGATATGGC
>BQNB010003042.1:45534-72507 GCA_026074375.1 Tanacetum coccineum
GTCCTAATGGACCCTTATTGGGCTTTAAGGCCCAATAAGCGATATTTGGTCATTTTAAGAGTTTTGACGGACTTTTTGAAAGAGAAATGTATTTACGAAGTGATATTGAATGATATTTTGGAGAAAACGTGTTGGTAAGCGTTAACGATGGAGATTTTGGAATTCTGTCGAAAAGTGTCGAATTTGTAAGAAATGTTGAAAATAAGGTTTGAAACCTTGGAAAACGTTGTATAAACGTACTGGTCATGTCGAAATTTCGTAAAAAGTTTATACTTAGAAATTTTCTTAAAAACATGAATTTTGATTTTTAATAATAAAATAATATTTAATTATTTTATTTATTTTCACTAAAAGACGAAAAATATAATTTTTCTTGAAACTTCTCTAAAGTGTTTATTATGAGTAAACGTTTCATTTTCAACCGTATAATGATTATTTTGAAGTGGCTAAGGTGTACCGAATGGACTTGTCGAGATATATTTATAATTAATAATTATAAATATTTATTATATTACTTATCTATTTACGCTAAATAGTATAAGTATGTATTATCGGAGAATGAGATTGATATGATTGTGGAGATAAGTCGTCAACCATCACACCACTAAAAACTATTTTGGGTAATTGTACAACGCATCTAAACTCTATGCATCAAGCGTGATGATTGTTTTGGAATTGGATGATTAAAATGGGACATTAACTGGACTAGGTCGTGTGCGGGCGTCGTTGCATTTGCTTGTGTGATTGAGATTGGGTAGCTAAAGACTTGCTTGAGGTGAGTTCTCGTAGCCCCACTTTTTACTGGCTGGTTTTTACGTTGGGTGAAATCATGATACTCAAATAGTGTTTTGATCTGTGCAAATGTGGTTTTATTTTGGGACAAGATAGTGTGGCTATATGACTGCTAGTGTGGAATATTATGTGTAGATTTACTTGCCTTGTACTGAGAGAGTTTGGTAGATTTGGCAAGGTTCTGTTGTGGGTTACGTGCAGTGTGATGTGTTGCTATTCAAGTTCTCTGTGGTACTTGCATGTGTTATGTGGGGCAAGCAAAGGTTCTGTGTGGTGTCGGCCGAATATAGTGATCCAGTGGTAGCCCTTTAGGTGACATTAGTGATTGAGAGTTGCGCTGTGTCATCGCCTGCGAGGGATTTTCTGTTCAGTAAATTAGCGTTTCCGGTGTAGAAAAATTTGAATTTTTAAATGTTTTGTTTTTTTTTAGCATTTAATGTTTAACCGGGAATTTGTTTCGTTGTTATCTGAGAATCGTCTCCGGGAGCGAACCGGGTAACTAATAGTTGCAGTAATTTGGCAATAAATGCACAACGTTTTCGTGTTTTCGTCAGCAATATTTAAAATTTCATAATTTTTGAGTGATACCATTTACTCGTTTTGTTATTTACGTGCTTTCGCGTTTTAATTTTTACTGGTGCATTCGCGGATGTAAGGGCTTTGGAAAGATTACAATGTTTTTGAGCTAGTGATCCTAGAATGTGGGAAAAATATCTTTGGTCCCCCCTTGGCCTTGTACACGTCCGAAACCCACACACAAGCACCCCTTGGATGCCATTTAAATTTGAAATTTCTAGGGACAAGCTTCCTACAAAATGGTGCATTACTAGTCCTTGCTCAAGTCCCATTGGGAGATCATTTTGGTCCCCTTGGGCACCCTTGTCCCATTCTCGGTACACATACACACACACTAGCATTGTGTGTGTTCTGGCTAGTTATTATATACATGATACAAATCATTCTAAACAGATTACACTAAGAAAAAAAAACACACATACATCTTTGTTCTTCTTCTTGGCCGACGCCTACAAACACACATCCAAATCCAATCATTTTTAATTCTTGAGCAACCATTTGAAACTATATTGTTCGTGTCGATTGTTAGTTCATCCGGGTAATTTGTAAAACAACGTTTGGGTTGTTTTTGATTTCTAATCCACCTTTCGTCGTGTTTCTTTGTAAGTCATCTATTTTTGTTTTTAAATAAGTTGTACTTTTTGCTTTCGTATGATCATCCGAACAGGGGTACCAAAGCGGATCGTTGTGAAAATCATTATCGAGTTTTTAGATAAACTACAAGTCTCAAAGTTTAATATATTTCTTTATAAATGGAAGAAAATAAAAAGTAGTTGTACTTTTGCATTTAAAAGTTCATTATGACTATGTTGATATATATATTGCTATTGCTACGGCTATATCGTTTACTTAAAGATTTATCGTATGTTGAGTTAAATATCGTTGGCGAATAAATTGAGTTTAAGTGGATGTTGGAATTGTTGTAAGCGTAAGTTGATCGCGATGTGGTTTAGGTTTTAGAACGGACTTTGTTGCGATATTTGATGGTGCTTGTCGAAAGAATTAATCGGATACGCTCCTTGCGAGTCAATAAAAGTTGCATTTAGGTAGATTAGACGAGTTTCACATCAGCCTGAGTTGATAAAAATGGAAAGTCATAGATTTTTAGAAAGGTCATGTCGGTAAAACTTTAAAGCGTCGAAAATTTACTTTTATTATTTAACCGTATGATAAAATGCTAGAAAACGGAAGTGTCGATTTTAGGTCACATTTTTAGTTATCGAGTCAATAGTTAATGTGTCGGGACTTAATAGACGAAAATACACTAAAAGAAGAAATATGCTAAAGGTTGAAATACACTAAAGGGACGAAATACACTAAAGAGACAAAATACACTAAAGATGAAATGTCACTGAAAAAGATGAAATACACTAAAAGACGAAAAAATACTTAAAAGACAAAATACACTAAAGACGGAAATATTTTCTAACGATGTTTTGAAGTGTCGAGACTTGTAATAACTAGAATAACTTTTGAAAGTAAGTTTGTTAAGAGTGGGATACGCCGTGTCTACCTCGTGCTCGGATGAGCAGTTCTTGCGTTAAGCGGGGTTTTATTCGTTGTGCATCATACTTAATACGAACGACTATATGATGAAGGTTGTCGCTAGATAATCGTGAGATTCATTTTCACCGCGATTGATTCCTTTTGATCAGTTCACCGGTTTAAGTGTGAGTTCATAGCCCCACTATTTTACTCGTTTTGGAATAAAATGTTTTATAACTTGGGTGAGTAACATTGTTTGTTTTTGTAAAACTGGCACAAGTACATTTGCGTGAGGTTTCCCTGTTACGTGTTGCCCTAAGTAGCTGTTAGACCTACTGCCCGAACTATCATGAAACTGTCATTCTCTTGGACTAGTGGACCGGTCGAGGGAGCTCACGAAAGGAATAAATAGATCTATTGGGACTAATATATCCCTATCCGGGTGGAGTTGCGCTTACTCCACGGGGTGCCCGATAAACGGATATATGTCATGTCGTACTGGTTAGGTTGTCTTTGGTCGGACACCTGGAAGGGAACACAAATACTTATAGCAATATACATGCTAACATGCGTAATTAGCTTCTGTGTCATGAGCTTAGTGCAGGAAATAGCTTTTTATGATGAATTGTATCTGGTATGATGCTGTCGAGACATTACATGTTGATATCTGTGGGTCCACTATAATAACGTTTGAAAAAAACTTAAACCTTATGAATTCACTCACACTTTAGTTGCGTTTTAAGCATGTTATTTCTTATGGTGCTTGTAGCATGGATGCTGTTGATTGACTTATGTGAAGTCTTTTTACTGTGTAGCGGTTTCCAGTAGATTTTTAAGTCTTTAAATACCGTAGTTGAACTTATTTCAGCTTAAGCATTTTTAACTTTGATTTCTTTTATATTTAATCCGATGTAAACTTTTTATTTTATTTTAAAACTTTGCACGAGGTTTTTTTTAAAACGTACCCTTAGAGGTCGTTCTTTATGCTTTGTACTTGAGATGCTCAATTAAGTCACGCCTCCAGAAAGTTTCCGTCCAGGCCCCGTCTGGGGGTGTGACAGTTTGGTATCAAGAGCCAAGGTTATAGAGAACCAGGTAGTATAAACTAGGTCTGGACTATAACCAGTATGTGATCCTACGTGATTATGTGCCTTACGTGACCTTACATAGTACGTATACATAACTAAGTGCTACGTAAATAATATATACGTATTAAATACTAAGTATATCTAATATTTCTAAGTGTTTCTTATTTCATCCTATCATGACGTGCTCGATGACTCATTCATTCATTCATTTTGCATTCATCCAGTTACCCATTCACCCATTCATATTTTTGCATCATGCATGGTTGATATAAAGATGATTTATATGAACTTTGCTTGTGCAGGTTATGGCTATTTTAGTTATCTCGATTTCTTCGGATTCATCAGAGGATAGCGTGGGGACACCTGCTGGATGAGTGATCTTGTTCGGTACTATCCCTACTACTATTCCTGACACCACACCAGTGATTACTTTACCTGCTACTCAGGATGACCACCTGTGATTACCCATAGAGACACCTATCATAGCACCTACCATACCACCATCCCTAGATTATACACCAGCTTCTCCCGTTTACTCACCTGCATCTGATTCAGAGTCTGATCCATCTGAGGATCCATTATCAAACCATATACCACCATTACCAGATATCTCACCATTTTTATCATGAATGATGCACCAAGGACAGTGATACACAGAACACATCATCACCTACCCTTGATGAACCTTTCACTGAGTTACGCTACCACCCAAGAGATCACCTATCATACCTCGTCGTCGAGTTATGCTTCTAGCACCTGGACAACCTATTCCCCATGGTCGACCGTACCGCTACCATCTTAATGGGCCGATACACATGATGACTGCAAGGAAAGAGGTGTTGGACCGTTTTACCCACTCATCGTTTGCTGGAGTAGACATTAGTCCCGATCATTTTTCTTCAGATTTCATCATTCAGAGCATTCATCAGATTTTCATTTGGATGCTTCATCTGATTCTTCTTCGAGACACTCATTTTCAGATCATTGCGGGGGGACCATCTGCCAGAGACGAAGGGCCCCCTTATGACATCATGTACCTGCATTATTCAACTGTATCAGGAGCTTTATCTCCTGTTCGTGCTGATTTGATACTCTTTGCCTAAGAGTGTTAAGGTTCTGTAATTCGGCAGCTGTAGAGTTTGATCCTAGAGGAATAGTTTAAGGGATGATGCTATTATCAGGTTAGTGATGAGCCTCATTTAGAGCAGGATTGTGATCCAGAGATTCAGGCAGAGATTGACGAGTGTTTTGCTTACGCAGATGCTCTTAGGGATAGAGGGATTGATGCTAGAGTTGTAGTTGAGGCTATTGATAGAGATGAGACAGAGACAGGTGTGAGAGGCCCGGTTGAGGTCAGAGTGAGTGGGTTACACATCCTGCGATGCAGTGATATACCTGAGCTTTGCATCAGGATTCTTGGAGCAGTAGAGGCTACGTATGAGACATTGGGAGATTTGGTTCAGAGGTTCCATGATCACACTCAGGCTATCCCAGTCCATCGTATACAGACTATTGAGGGAGTTCAGAGAGAGCAGGGACATAGATAGGTTGGTGGTTGGGTCGGCTAGTTTATTCCGTTTGACTAAGAGGATTGCTGAGTTAGAGGGGATAAGTATAAGGATTAGAGGCCACGCGAGTGTTGGAGGTCAGAGGAGTTGGACCGGACTCCAGCCGACATGTCACGTGTGCAGAGGGAGTTGAGATAAGATGCGACTAATTCAATTTTGTGTGAGTGAGATGTTGGTATGACTTAAGGTGTGTGCTGCGGGAGCACATTGGGCATTACGTACTTTTGAGATTCGTTCGTTCGTATTGCAGCAGTGGGTGTTGTAGGTTGGAGTGACTAAATCATAAGTAATAGAACTTCGTATTTCTTGTTTTTTTCGCAAATGTTGAGATGTAATCCACTTATGGTTCGATGATATGAAATGATTTTTTGTCTATGATCTAGATGTCATGATTTGATTTACTTATGCTCTTGCGTCATGCAATTATGGGATTTCCGTGAATATGTATTTTTGATTGGTGGTATTTTCTATGTGATAACGTAAATTCTTATTTAATACGTTAGTAATCTACGCGTTATAGAAATCTCGCACCAAGCGTTATATTGCTGTGTTGTAGGAAGATGCCTAACACACGATCTAGAGCGTCTATGACTCGTGAGGAGTTTGAAGAATTGGTTAACTGCCGAGTAGCTGAAGAGATAGAGGCTCGTGAAGCCGCAAGGACCCTTGAACCCCTGAATGAGAATGTAGATGAACAAGAAGGCGAGAACGGAGGAAATGGAAATGGAGGAAATCGAAATGGAGGGAATGGAGAAAACAGAAAATGGAAATAGAAATGGGAATCATGGTATGAAACTATGGAGGTTTCATGCCAGTGGCTTGAGAGTGCACTTCAAGACTTCTTGAGTGATGCACATAAATTTCTCACCCCTCACCTCCCCGGAACTAAGGCGTTGTCGGATTGACCCGCTGGTTTGAGAAAATGGAGACTGTGTTTAATATCAGTAATTGTCCACCGAAGTATCAAGTGAAATATGCTACATGCACACTGCAGGACAGTGCTTTGGACTTCCATCACCGGAGCCTGGGAAAACTTCTCAGTGGAGAACCGTTGAGAGTTTTGAGGTGATATGCCCATGAATGGATTGAATTGATGAAGTTGATGACAGAAGTGTACTGTCCAAGGAATGAAATCCAGAAGATGGAGACTGAATTGTGGAATTTGACCGTGAAAGGAAACGACTTGACTGCTTACACTCATGGTTTCAGAGGTTGTTTGTTGTGTATCTAGAATGTCCTGATGAAGAAACAGGAGTGGAAGGTTTAGATTGGAGGATTGCACGGACAACATTTATTTTAAGGAATGTGATTGCTGCGAATCCAGCCAGACTCCATGATGCTATTACGCATTGCTAACCAATTGATGGACAAGAAGGTCCAGAGTTATACTGCAAGGAGTGCTGAGAAACAAGACGGATGATGGAAGTAACTAAGGGATGAACCTGTTAGACAACAACCGCCCATTCAAGAGGCAAAAATACTTGTGGGCAAGTAAGTGGCGCCAGATCTGTTACGGTCGCGGTACAACGAAATAGAAGAGCGATATGCTGGGACAATACCCTACTGCTCAACAAGTGTAGGTTACACCTGGAGGGTTGTTTGTTACTATGTGAGGTGTGGAAACTGTAAGAAGGTTGGACATTCACGACTAGAGGAGTGTAGGGTTCGATATGATCCAAACACTTAGAGGGCTCCAGTGTTGGACTATCAGCAGGAGTATTATTGTTTATGAGTGCGGAAGACTCAGGGCATGTTTCAGAAGGTGATTGTCCTAAGCTGAGAATACAGAACATGTGGAAACATAGACCGAAAACAAGAAGATGGAACAAGATGGAACTGTGACTGGGAAGGTAACGTGCTACCAGGAAAAAAGCTTGTCGCCATTTGTGGAGGAGGATACAAACACGGATCCTAACATGGCACGGTACGTTTCTTCTCAATGAAGCTGCCTATGCTTCTATGGATTATCGATGCGGGTACCGATAGAGTTTTGTGTCAACTACTTAGTTCTTTGCTTGTATGTTACACCAACCACCTTTTAGACCACTAGTTATGCCGTTGTGAACTTGCCGATGGAAGGGGACATTTCAGAAACATATATTCATATTAGAGTTGCTCGTTAGGCGTTATTTAGGTACATCCGTTTTGGCATAGATCTATTGCCGTAGAGCTTGGTAGTTTTGAGTCTTCATTGGTATGGTTTGGTTGGCGGATACCAGCGTGTACGTTTGTGTGAGAAGGTTGTTCGTATTCTTATGAAATGAGGTGTTTGATGATCGAGGTGATAATTACGACAGTAGAGATAAGTTGAATATCCATATCGTGCACGAAGACCCAAAAGTATAGATGAGAAAGGATGTCAATTTATCTGGCTCTAGTTAGACCAAGAAAGCTGAGGATAAGTCGGAGGAGAGGCGACTTGAGGATGTGCCAATCATACGAGAATTTCCAGAAGTCTTTCTAGAAAGAATTTGGCCTGGGTTACCGCCAGCTCGACAAGTTAAATTTCAAATCGACTTAGTCCCTGGTGTGCGCACCAGGAGCCGCAAGGCACCGTATCGATTAGCACCAGCCGAAATGCAAGAGTTGTTATACAGTTACATAGAACTTTCTGACAAGGAGGATTTATTAATCCGAGTTCCTCTCAACTTAGGGAGCACCGGTTTTGTTGTCAAGAAGAAAGATGGTCTTTTCGGATGTGTATCGATTATCGTGAACGAAAAGCTTACCGTGAAAAGAAACGTACCAACTTCCAAGAATCGACGTATTTGTTTGATCAATTGCAAGGATTAAGAGTCTACTCTAAGATTGACTTGAGATCTGGTTATCATCAACTTAGAGTTCGGAGGGAAGGACATTCCAAAGACAGCATTTAGGACTCGCTATGGTCACTACGAGTTTCAAGTAATGCAGGTCTTGGTTTGACTTATGATTGCACCGGCAGTCTTTATGGGACTTGGGTGATAGGGTGCAAACACATATTGGATAGATTCGTGATTGGTATTCATGCGATGATATTTGATCTACTCCAAAGCAGAAAGGGTCGCCATTGAAGGACCTTCTTAAGTTGATCTTGAATTTATTGAAGAAGGAAGAATTGTACGCCAAGTTCTCAAAGTGTGAGTTTTGGCTGTCGAAGGTACAATTTCTTGGTCACGTGATTGATAGTGAAGGCATTCACGTTGATCCTGCGAAGATTGAGGCAATCAAAGATTGGGCGTCACCCAAGACACCCACCGAGATTCGTCAATTCTTAGGTTTAGCTGGTTACTACCGGCGATTCATCGAAGGATTTTCAAAAATTGCTAGGCCTATGACGAAGTTGACTCAGAAAAGCGTGAAATTCGAATGGGGAGAAAAGGCAGAAGCTGCATTCCAGTTGTTGAAGCAAAAGCTGTGTAGTGCGCCGATCTTGGCTTTACCAGAGGGAAGTGAGAACTTCGTGGTATATTGCGATGCTTCGCATAAAGGGTTGGGCGCGGTTTTGATGCAGAGAGAGAAGGTCATAGCTTACGCATCCCGCCAACTCAAGGTTCACGAGAAGAACTATACCACACACGACCTAGAGCTTGGTGCAGTAGTGTTTGCCCTGAAAATGTGGAGACATTATCTGTACGGTACCAAGTGCGTTGTGTTCACTGATCATAAGAGTTTGCAACACATTCTCGACCAGAAGGAGCTGAATATGAGGCAAAGACGTTGGTTAGAATTGTTGAGCGACTACGACTGTGAGATCCGATATCATCCAGGAAAGGCGAACGTGGTGGCTGATGCCCTGAGTCGAAAGGAAAGAAGCAAGCCGCTACGAGTTCGAGCCTTGGTTATGACTATAGGGTTAAACCTTCCTAAGCAGATTTTGAGTGCTCAATCGGAAGCCAGAAAGGAAGAGAACTTCATCAACGAAGATTTGCGTGGCATGATTAACAAGTTAGAACCTCGCGCTGACGGAACGTTATGCTTAAACAATCGAAGTTGGATTCCGTGTCTTGGTGATTTGAGGGCCTTGATTATGCATGAGTCGCATAAGTCGAAGTATTCCATCCACCCTGGATCGGATAAGATGTATCAGGACTTGAAGAAGTTATATTGGTGGCCTAACATGAAAGCAGAGATTGCCACTTATGTCAGCAAGTGTTTAACATGTGCAAAGGTTAAGATAGAATATCAGAAACCATCTGGTTTGTTGGTTCAACCAGAGATCCCACAATGGAAATGGGAGAACATAACAATGGACTTTGTGACTAAACTGCCGAGGACAGCGGCTGGGCAAGACACGATTTGGGTAATCGTTGATCGTCTCACTAAATCTGCTCATTTCTTGCCTATGAGAGAAGATGACACGTTAGAAAAATTGACGAGACAATACTTGAAGGAAGTAGTCTCAAAGCATGGAGTACCGGTTTCGATCATCTCTGATCGCGATGGAAAATTTACTTCACATTTTTGGAAGTCTCTACATAAAGCATTAGGTACTCGATTGGATATGAGTACAGCCTACCATCCAGAGACCGATGGTCAGAGTGAGAGAACCATTCAAACGTTAGAGGATATGTTACGTGCCTGTGTACTCGACTTTGGAAAAGGTTGGGATAAACACTTACCGTTGGTAGAATTTTCGTATAACAACAGTTACCATACCAGCATTAAGGCTGCTCCGTTTGAGGCAGCGGTGTATGCGCAAAGTGCAGATCACTTGTTCTTGGGATGAAGTTAGAAATTAGTCGCTCACTGGACCAAGAGATAATCCACGAGACAAACCGAGAAAATAGTTCAATATTCAAGAACCAAATCCAAGCCGACAGTGATCGTCAAAAGAGCTATGCCTGATGTAAGACAAAGCATCTTGAGTTTTCAAGAAGGAAGATAAGGTCATGTGAAAGTTCACCATGAAAGAGGTGGTGTGGTGGGTGATACGTTTTTGGCACAAGAGGAAAGTTCAAACCTGTGGTATGGTCCTTTTACGATATTGAATAAGTAGGAACCGTTGCCTATCGTCTTGAACTCCCAGAGAAATTGAGTAGAGTTCATAGTATGTTTCACGTCTCGAATTTGAAGAAATGCTTAGCTGATGAACCTCTTGCTATACCGTTGGATGAAATCCAAGTTGACGACAAATTGCACTTCATTGAAGAACATGTCGAGATCATGGATCGTGAGATCAAGCGTCTGTAGCAGAGCCATATTCCAATTGTTCAATTTGATGGAACTCTAGGAGGTGGTCCTGAGTTTACTGGGAACGTGGGACCTAAATGCAAAAGATATACCGCACCTTTTCACCACTATACACCCGACGGCAGAGTTGCGTTTAAGCTTTGAGGACAAAGCTTCTTTAACGGGGAAAGAATGTGACACCCCGAGAATTTCCGTTCAATGATTTAGCTGTTTTCGATTAGTAATTTGAATTTTTAAAAGTTTCGTTTAGCTTTTACGTTTAACTGGGGAGTTTTTCCGCTTTTATCTGAGAATCGTCTCTGGGAGTGAACCGGGACACCTATCGTTGTAGTATTTTGGCGTTGGCCGCGTTTTTACGTTTCTGAGCAATATTTAAAGTTTTGTGATTTTTGGTAACGTCATTATTCCTTTTGTTACTACGTGATACGTTAAGTTAAGTATATATTTGAGCATCAATGCAAGACCTTTGGAAATTAAATGTTTTTGAGCACTATGCTTTCCTAGAATTGTGGAGACCATTTTGGTCCCCTCTTGCTCCATATTGCGTTCCGAACAAAAATCCCTTGTGCCTGTAGGATACCTATTGTTCATTGAATTTCCTAGACAACATTTCATCATTCTTGGAACCAACTTGTCCTAGCTCTTGTTTCATAGGTGGATCAAATTGGTCCCCTTCTCCTCTTGTACCCTAGCCGACGCACACACACATATGTGTGAGTGTGTATGTGTGTAATTTGTATATAACTTGGAGTGTTAACATCATTACATTCTCATTCATTTCCTACATAAAAAAAACATTCTCTTGTGCTCTCTCTCTCTCTCTCTCTAAAACACACGGCACAAACACAAACACATACAAATCCATACATTTTTCACTTTCAATCTGTTAGAAATACAGAAAAGTATCGGTCACTTCCAATATAAGTAGTCATAGCTCGTAGTAATTAAGTAATGTTATGTTAGTAAGCTAACCCGGGCCAAAAGTTAACATTGTAAGCCTTATACACAGCCCATGGCGGTTAAGCTAGGTATTATAAACCCTTCTCCACATTATGGACGAGGGTGTGGAGTTGTTAATTTGTCACATTTACTAAGTAATATGTCATTTTTCTTTCTCTCTCTAAGTGTTCATCCAACCATCTCTTTCTCTCTCTAAAACTCTAAGTGAATCATTACATACTTGTGTTAAGAGATTCTACAATTGGTATTAGAGCCATGGGGGTGTTTGTGTAGGTTTTGTATGTGTTTTATCTACTCATTTTACTAGTGTTTTGGTTAGAATCCATTCAAAAAGTTTTCACTTTTTGAGGGTTTAAAAACCATAAAGATCATAACTTTCTTTCTTAGTTATCTTAGTTTAGACTAGAAGTATAAGAAAATCTTTCAAAAACCATAAAAAATATCATCTTTTTGAGTCTTTTTGGTTAAAAATAGAGTTTTGTACTAAGAATCTTGATTTCAAATTTTTCGTGTCAAAAATGTTAAAGTTTGTGTTTTAAGGTTCTAATAGTCTTAGATAGTTAAGTTGTACAAGAAAAATCGGGTAAAAAATTCACAAAGAAGTATTTTTAAGATGTTTGATTTTTGAGTTTCATAGTGTATTGGGCGATCTATACGTGTCTTAAGGCGATTTATACACTATCACTTGTTCAGGCGATTTATACACTGTCAAGTAGTCAAGCGATTTATATGCGTTTATTGGTCAGGCGATTTACAGATAGTCAGGCGATCTATACGTTAGTTTCTTCAGGCGATTTATACGTTAGTTCCTTCAGGCGATTTATACGTGCAAATTGTTAAGGCGATTTATACGTCCAAATTGTTAAGGCGATTCATACACGTATATTGTTAAGGCGATTTATACATGTATTATTGTTAAGGCGATTTATACAGTGTATGTTTCAAGGGCGATTTATACGTAGTTTACTTGGGTGATTTATACGCTTGACTAAGGAGAACTATACACGTTTATTAGGTGAATTATATGATTTTTCTTTGATTTGTAAAATCCTGTGAAAATTTGATTTCTCGGTTTTATCAAGAATTGTAAAATCCCATGTATTCTGAAAGACTCAACTTCATTAATCAATCCTTACTTTAACACAACAACCTCCAATCACTGTTCGATCATCTTAATCTTATCACATTGAAATGGATTCAATTATTTCACTTGGTCAAAAGAATACTCTTGCTAAGTACATGGTACTCTCCGGTGCTGACAATCGTCCACCTATGTTGGACAAAGACTTGTATGATTCTTGGAAAAGTAGAATGGAATTATACATGCAAAATAGAGAGCACGGAAGAATGATACTTGAATCAGTTGAAAATGGTCCACTCATTTGACCTAGGTGAAGAGAACGGTGTGATCAGAACAAGAAAGAAAATATGTGTGAAAAAAATTCAAGTACTGATTGTGATATGAAAGCTACCTTTATCATTCTTCAGGTTTCTTGTTGATAATCTATTCACTTTGTGAATCATCACCAGAGTTGCTAAAGATTTATAGGAGAGAGTCAGTTATGATGAAAGTTACCTCTTTAACAACAGGCAGAGAAAGAGGAAGTGTAAGCTGTATGATGCATTTGATAAGTATATAACATCAAGGGGGAATCACTACACAAGTATTACTTGAAGATTCTATCAGCTGATTAACGATGATGAACATCTACAAAAATGAAAAGGGAGCCAATTTTAAGATTATACAAGTTTCTATTTAAACAGTTATTCCTCCTAGAATGGAGTATAAGTTTGTGACTGATGTAAAATTGTTAAAGATTTGCATACCATCACAACTTTGATCAATATATGATATTCTTGAACTACATTGAACTTAATGCAATGAAGTCTTTTGTATTATGCGTGAAGCAATCAAGAATCCACTTGATTCGTTGCAAAATCAGCAAATGACACCACCTTACTTCAACACTTATCAGTCTTCTTATAACAATCCTCAACTTCAACAACAGTTTTTCACCTTAACAATATCGGATTCAATTTAATCAAATCATCAATACTCATCTCATTATCCATCACAAACTCAATTCAATCATTCATCCATTCCACCATCACATACATTTCAGTCTCAAATGAATCATCAAACCTTAACTGTTCCACAAGTAATTCCACAAGTTGCTTATCAATCACCTCAAGCTCCTACACAACTTATGACTGAGTCACCATTTGTAGACTCAGGTTTTGTTGTTCCTGTGTTTTCTCCTAGAGATGATCTGATTGCTTGTCTCAATAAAGCAATGGCTTTTCTAACGGCTGTAGCTTCTTCAAGGTTCCCTACTACCAATAATCAACTCAGAACTTCCTCTAATCCAAGAAACCAAGCCACTATTCAAGATGGCAGGGTTACCGTGCAACAAGTTCAGGGGAGACAAGGGCAAAATTATTCTGGTACTACATATAAGAGCAATGCTACTAGTTCAAGGGGAAATACTACAAGTGGACAGGCAAGAGTTGTTAAATGCTACAACTGCCAAGGTGAAGGACATATGGCTAGGCAATGCACTCAGCCTAAGTGACCAAGGAATGCAGCATGGTATAAGGAGAAAGCAATGTTAGCAGAAGCTCAGGAAGCTGGACAAATATTGGATGAGGAGCAACTCGTATTTCTTGCAGATCCAAGAATTCCAGAGAAGTCAAGCTCAGACAGTCATTCCTCATAATGCTGCTTTCTAGACTGAGGATCTTGATACTTATGATTCTGACTGTGATGATCTCTCGACTGCACAAGCGGTTCTTATGGCCAACATTTCCAACTATGGTTCTGACGTTATCTTAGAGGTACCTAATTCTGAAACCTATCTGAATGATATGGATAATCAAAGTGTGCATGCATTGCAGGATTTTGAACAATCACCAGTTATGGGACTTTTTCAAGACTAATGAGATATCTAGATGACTAGCTATTCATTCCATATTCTCAATATTTGCAAGTAACACAACAGGCAATGTTAAGATACTAATTATACAAGCACAACAAGATCAATGATTTTATCTGTGATTGAAACCAAATGTCCAAACAAATGATTAATCATGTAAATAATTGGGAAAAGGCTAATAAGGAACATAATAATGAATCAATAACCGCTGAGCTTGAGAGATATAAGGAAAGGGTCAAAACTTTTGAACAACGTCTTAATATTGATTTAAGTAGTCGTGAAAAAATGATTGATTCTCAAATGGATGATATGATTAGAGAGAAACTTGCACTCAAAGAACAAATTGACTCACTTGAGCAAAATCTTTCTAAACAAATCAAAGAAAAGGAATCTTTATTCAAAACTTTTACAGTTTTCAAAAATGAATCCAAAGAAAAAGAAAATAAATATTTGGAAAATGAAATTGATTTGGAAAAGAAGATTAAGGAACTTGATAATATTGTTTATAAAGTGGGTCAATCTGCTCAAATAGTGCACATGTTAACTAAGCCACAAGCATTTTATGATAATACACACAAACAAGCTCTAGGTTATCAAAATCCGTTTTATCTCAAAAAGCTCAGCGAATTAAAATAACCTTGTATGATGGTATTGTTATTTCTGCTAAACATGTTGCTATGCCCGTGATTGATGTTGAAGAGACATTGATTTTGAAAGAAGAAAGTCGATCAAACTTGTCTAAAAAAGAAAAGGATCCAAAGGCCATTAAACAAAACATTTCTCATAAACCTATTGATTATGAAAGATTAAATAGACTATCTGAAGATTTTGGGAAACGTTTTACTCCACAATAAGAATTATCGGCTGAACAAGCTTTCTGGTTACATATATCCAATCATACCATTGAATCTTCTAATAAACCAACTATCAAAGGGGAAGTTCCTAGTGAACTATTTAAGGTGAGTTTGGTGAATGCAAGCCTTAAAAAGCTTAAATTCCACCTCGCCTGGTTTGATTCTGTGGTGAAGAAGAGGACAACACCTGATGCTCGTACAGAAGGTGAATAGGGTTTGAACATACTAAAGCTGTTTTTAACAATGAAATTATTCCATTTCTAAAATCTTTAAAAGACATCTTCAATGTGTTTGATAAAGATCTTCTAAATGAAATAATGGAAGTACAGACAGTTTTTGACCAAATGGAAGTTGAGGCAGATGCGACGACTTCGATTTTATGATCGAGTGAGAGTTGGCAGACTTGAGGCATGTGCTAGGAAGCACATGGGCTACGTTATTTAGTGATGTTAGTTAGTTGGCAGATAGTGTAGAACGTTTAGTGATGACCGTAGTGTTAGAACTCGTATTTTCTGTATTTTGAAACGCTGTGATGTAATCACTTATGTTCGATGATATGAAACTAATGTTTATCTATGATATGATGTCATGATTTGATTTACTTATGCTCTTGTGTCATGCATTATGGGATTTCCGTGAATATATTTTGGTCGTGTATTTTCTATGTGATTAACCGTAAATTTTATTTAATACCGTTAGTAATCTCGCATTACCTAGAAATCTTACCAAGCGTTATATTGTTGTGTTGTAGGAAGATGCCTAACACACGATCTGGAGCGTCCATGACTCGCGAGGAGTTTGAAGAATTGGTTGCTCGCCGAGTAGCTGAAGAGTTGGAGGCTCGTGAAGCCGCCAGGACCCTTGAACCCCTGAATGAGAATGGGGATGAACTAGAAGGCGAGAATGGAGGAAATGGAAATGGAAACGGAGGAAATGGAAATGGAAATGGAGGAAATGGAAATGGAAATGGAGGAAATGGAAATGGAAATGGAAACAGAAATGGAAATCATGGTATGAACTTTGGAGGTTTCATGCCAGTGGCTCGAGAGTGCACTTTCCAAGACTTCTTGAAGTGCAAGCCACATAATTTCTCAGGAACTGAAGGCTGTTGGTCGGATTGACCCGCTGGTTTGAGAAGGATGGAGATGTGTTCAATTTCAAGTAATTGTCCACTGAAGTATCAAGTGAAGTATGCTTACTTGCACACTGCAGGACAGTGCTTTGGACCTGGTGGAAACTTCAAGAGAACCATTGGTGTTGAGGCTGCATATACCATGAATTGGGTTGAACTAATGAAGTTGATGACAGAAGTGTATTGTCCAAGGAATGAAATCCAGAAGATGGAGACTGAATTGTGGAATCTGACCGTGAAGGGAAACGACTTGACTGCTTACACTCAAAGGTTTCAGGAGTTGATTTTGTTGTGTACTAGAATGGTCCCTGATGAAGAAGACAGAGTGGAAAGGTTTATTGGAGGTTTACCGGACAACATTCAAGGGAATGTGATTGCTGCGAATCCAACCAGACTCCAGGATGGCTATAGCATGATAACCAAATTGATGGACAAGAAAGTCCAGGGGTTATGCTGCAAGGAGTGCTGGATTGAAGAGAAGGATGGAGAGTAATCTAGGGATAACGTGGACAGCAACCGTCCATTCAGAGGCAAATACTAGTGGTCGAATGTGGCCAGAGCCTAGACGGCTCTTGGGAACCATGAAAGAAAAAGGGATATGCTGGGCCACTTTCCCTACTGCAAACAAGTGTGTAGGTTTGCATCATGAAGGGTTGTGTACTTTGAGGTGTGGAAACTGTAAGAAGGCTGGACATCAGACTAGGGATTGTAGGGCTGTTATTGCTCCAAACACTCAGAGGGCTCCAGTTGGAAATCAGCAGGGTATTATTTGTTATGAGTGTGGAAGACCAGGACATTTTAAGAAGGATTGTCCTAAGTTGAGAAATCAGAACCGTGGAAACCAGACCAGAAACAAGAATGGAAACAAGACTGGAAACTGACTGGTGGTAACGACCAACTTACGGCGAGAGCTTACGCCATTGTTGGAGGGAGAACAGACCCTGATTCCAATGTTGTCACTACTGTCAACGGGTACGTTTCTTCTCAATAATGTTATGCTTCTATGTTATTTGGATTCGGGCGCCGATAGAAGTTTGTTGTTCCAACTACTTTAGTGCTTTCTTGATGTTTACACCAACCCCTTTAGAAAAGTATGCTGTCAGAACTTGCGATGGAAGAATTCAGAAACAATTATTGTTCTTAGAGGTTGCACGTTAGGGTTATTACGGTCATCCGTTTCGACAATAGATCTAATGCCGTAGAGTTGATAGTTTTGACGTCATCATTGGTATGGATTGGTGCGCAAAATACCACGCGTTGATCGTTTGTGACGAGAAGGTGTTCGTTAGTCCTTATGGAATATGAGTGTGATAATTCGAGGATGGATAGTTGCGACGGTCGGGTAGTAAGTTGTTATCATATCGTGCACGAAGACCCAAAAAAATATATTGAGAAAGGATGTCAAGTTTATCTGCTCAAGTTACATCCAAGAAGGCATGAGGATTAAGTCGGGGAGAGCTGACTTGAGGTTTGTGCCAATTGTACGGAATTTCCGGAAGTTTGTCCAGAGATGAAGTGGCTGGATTACCGCCTACTCGGACAAGTTGAATTCTTCAATCGACTTAGTTTCCTGGTGCTGCACCTGTAGCACGGCACGTATCGATTTTTGCATCAGCCGAAATGCAAGAGTTTGTTCTGCTCAGTTACAAGAACTTTTCTGACAAAGGAATTATAAGACGAATCCTCACCTTGGGACACCAGTTTTGTTTGTCAGAAGAAAGCTGGTTCTTTTCGGATGTGTATTCGACTACGTGAACTGGAAACAAGTTACTGTGAAGAACCGTTACCACTCGGAATTCGTATGATTGTATTTGTCAACTGCAAGGATCAAGAGTCTTATTCTTCTGATCGATCTGAGATTCTGTTTTTTCACATCAACTCAGAAGTTCGGGAGGAAGACCATTTCAAAAGACAGCAAAATTTTTTGTTAGGGACTCTTGCTAATGGTCACTACGTATGTTTCCACAGTAATGACGAACCAGTTTGGTTTGTCTATCGCTACAGCTCTGGTTGCTTGGTATTGTGGTTAGTGGTGGGGGATTTCATGTGAGGGTGTGTGTGAGGGGTGGGGAGGATGAGTGGTGTGGGGGTGGAGTAGAAATTATGATGTTGTTAGGAGCTGGAAGGACATTTAAGTTGATTTGAATTAATTGAAGTAGGAATCATTTTAATCCTAAACCCTAAACTCAACAAAAACAACTAATAACCAACAACACCACCAAAAAAAACCACAACAACACCACCACAAAAACACACAACCACCAACCAAAACCAACCCAACCAAAACAAAACACTAAACAAACCACATAACTCCCCCCCAAAAACCCAACCAACAAACACACAAAAATAAAAAACCCAAATAAAACCCTACCCTACAAAAATATAAACCCAACTCACAAAAACAACCATATACCAATAATATACCACCCACTTCCCACCAAACACAACACCAACAAACACACTACTCCCTTTCCAACTTTCAATTTAAATATATCTCTTTCCTTACACAACCACAAAAACAATACCAAACCCACCACAAACACCAACAATAATAACCCAAAAAGACTAACACCTTTCATCACTATCTTTAAAACATATCAATGCCTTTTGTGTGTACCTCATAATTACCCTCCCACCCCTATTACTCATCGTTTTTAATATTATTTATGTGTGATCCCCCCCCCCCCCCCCGCCTCCTATAAAGATGTTGATATAGAGTCCCCCCCTGTGCTATCTCTCTTGTATCGTTACTCTCGCTCACGCTCTCGCATTCACTTAACAAACGCTGCTCATGTCCACCATATCCCCTCGCCCCTTCTATGACATATTGTCATATATGTTGCTCAAACCACACGTAGTTTATCTCAAGAATGAGGATAGATGTCTATCTATATGTGTGTCTATGTCACCCCCCCCCCCCTCCCAACCCCCCCCCTCCCCCCCCCCCCCCCCTGGATGGACTCGGCGAACGTGGTGGCTGCTGCCTGAGTCGAAAGGAAAGAAGCAAGCCGCTACGAGTTCGAGCTTTTGGTCATGAACTAGGGTTTTAAACCTTCCCTAAGCAAACACCCAAAGTGCTCAATCGGAGGAAGCCAGAAAGGAAAGAGAATTCACCAACGAAGATTTGCGTGCATGATTAAAAAGTTAGAAACCTCGCGCTTGAGGAAGTTATGTTTGAATAATAGAATCAGTTGGATTCCGTCGTTCGGAGATGATGAGGGCCTTGATTTAAGCATGAATCGATATAAGTCGCAGTATTCCGACCACCCCTGGATGAATAAAAGAGTACCAGGACTTGAAGAAGTTTGTATGGTGCCTAACATGTAGCAGGTATTGCACTTAAGTCAGCAATGTTGTAACACATGTGCAAAGTATAAGATAGAATCATCCAGAAACCATCTGGTTTTGTTGGTTTCAACCAGAGATCCCAAATGGAAATGGGAGAAAAGAACAATGGACTTTGTGACAAACTTGCCGAGGACAGCAGCTGGGCAAGACAGATTTGGGTAAATCGTTTGACGTTTCACTAAATTACTCTGTGTGTCTTGCCTATTGAGAGAAGTGATTGCGTTAAGAAAAATTGTCGAGACCATACCTGAAGGGAAGTTGTCTCAAGGATGGTAAGTACCGGTTTCGATCATCTTCTGATCGCGATGGAAAATTTACTCACATTTTGGAAGTCTCTACAAGAGAAGCATTAGGTACTCGATTGGATATGAGTACAGCCTATCATCCAGAGACCGATGGTTAGAGTAAAAGAACCATTCAGACGTTAGAAGATATGTTACGTGCCTGTGTACTCGACTTTGGAAAAGGTTGGGATAAACACTTACCGTTGGTAGAATTTTCATATAACAACAGTTACCATACCAGCATTAAGGCTGCTCCGTTTGAGGCGTTGTATGGGCGCAAGTGTCGATCACCCATCTGCTGGGCTGAAGGATGTGTGTGTGTGTGTCAGCTCAAAGGCCCAAAGATCATTCACCGAGACACCGATGAGAATAGTCAAATCAAGAGAAGCCATTTCCAAGCGAGAAGCCTAGTGATCGTCAAAAGAGCTATATGCGATTCATTTGTCAGAAGCGAAAACCTCTGAGTTTCAAGAGGGGATAAGTCATGTTAAGAGAAGTGGTTTCCTTGGAAAGGAGTGAAACGTTTTGGCAACGGGGAAAGCTGTTGAACCTAGTTATATTGACCTTTTAAGGTCATTGCCAGAGTAGAACCGTTGCTTATCGTCTTAGAACTTTCCAGAGAGGTTTGAATAGAGTTCATAGTACGTTTCACGTTTCGAGTAATTGAAGAAATGCATGGCTGGATGAACCGCTTGCTATACATTTGGATGAGATCCAAGTGACGACAAATTGAATTGTCATCGAAATGATTCTGGTCGGAGATTATTGGACCGTGCAGAGGTCAAGCGTTTGAAGCAGCGTCGTATTCCGAATTGTCAAAAGTGCGGCTGAAACTCCAGGAAGAAGGTCCTGAGTTCAACACTCGGGGAATTTACGAGCGTGAAGGACAAATGCAAAAGAAATACCGCCACCTATTCACCAACTCTGCACCCGCTGCAGAGGTTGCGTCCTAAGCTTTCAGGACAAATCTTGTTTAACGGGGAAAGAATGTGACAACCCGAGACTTTCCGTTTATCAAAGTAGCTGTTTTCGTGTAGTAATTTAAATTTTTAAATGTTTCGTTTAGCTTTACGGTTTAACCGGGAAGTTGTTTCGTTATTATCTGAGAATATGTTCCGGGGGAAGCAAACGGGGGGGGACACCAAACGTTGTAGTATTTTGGCAATATCCGCGTTTTTATGTTTTTAAGCAATGTTTAAAATTTCATAATTTTTGGTGATACCGTTACTCGTTTCGTTACTTGCGTTATCCGTGTTTTACCTAAACTATAAGCTTAAGCATACAAGACTTGGAAATTAAATCATTTTGAGAGCACTAGCAACAAGTATTATAAAAATGAAATGGTCCCCCCCTCCTCTTGCAATTTTCGGTGCACAACCAACAACAATAAGCTTGGTGGACAAGTTTAAATTCAAAATGGAATGGGACAAGAGTATATCACATGTTATAAGCTAGCTAGAACCTCATTGGTGGATCATTTTGGTCCCCCCTCCTCATTTTTGTCTCATTTTCGGTACACACACACTCACCATGAGTGTGTGAAGTAAACTTTGTGATATATACTCATTCTAGTCATTTGTTCATTCTCATACACACACACTTTACATTTGAGCTCTCTTTCTCTCTTGTTCACCTCAAAACCCACGAAAATATTCAAGCACCAACCAAATCCATATATTTTTCATCTTTAATCAAAAACACTTGAAGATCTATTGAAGGTTTGATCATTTGTATCATCCGGGTATTTGTTAAACAACATTTGGGTTGTTATAAATCTTTGTTCATCACCTAAATCTTCTAGTTTTTGTAAGTCTTCAAATTCTTAAACAACTTGTACTTTTATACTTCTCATGATGCATACATACTAGTTGTACAATTTATTTTGTAAAAACAAAGGTTTAAAAACTACATAAACCCTAAAAGGGTAGGCATATATTTCGAAATACATAAGAATAAACATAAGGAAATCTTAGTTTTGTGATCGTGGTTATTTTCGTGTAATAAAAATGATATGCTATAGTTCATTTTGTTTGACTTGTGTTTAACAAGCTTGTGGAAAGCTTATTTAATTATTTTGAGCTTATTAGGGCTTGTAAATATTTCGGCTAAACTAGAAAATAAAGAAAGATGTATTGTTTAGTTTATTTTGTTTTGACATATATTTTGTTAGCTTATTTTCTAGCTTTTTGTAAAAGGACAAATGATAAACTTATTCGGCTCAATAAATAAGCTCGAATATAGTTTATTAAAGTGAAAGCTTAAAGCTACGTCCCACCATACAAGACCAACAACACCATGAAGATCATTCTTGTGCTCATATGTTTGGCTATTATAACTTGACATATTGTGAGCCCTTATTTAATAATTATCTTGAGGATCACGTAATTATTACACAATATTTGCTTATCGAATTAAAAGGATAAGTAATAACAATTTCGGACGAACGGCCAAAGCCCAACATAAATATACAAAACCCAAAGCATACAACTACGATGTAATTTTTATTGGATAAGTTCGTGAGTGACTATTTAATAGCGTACGATTTAGCGTTTTACGTTTTAATTATTTTATTAGACATGAACGTTACGATTAATAATGGATTTGAATGACGAGTAAATTGTAAATATGAACTTGGTTTGAAAGTGTTTTTTATTAAAGTCTACGGACCTTTTTTTTGGTTTTTGTTTTTTGGAAAACGTGTAAACACGAACGGGTCATTGCCGAAATTTTGTAAAAATCTTTATACTTAGAAACTATTTGGAAAAACATAAATGATAAAATATTTCGATAAATTACCTAACTATTTGGAAATCTTAAATGATAAATGACAAGTTTAATTTATGTATTAACAATACAAATATAATACCTATATAAGTAATATATTATATATAGTACGTTTCGTAAAAACTCGATCGACGAACGTTTTAAAAATGTATAAAACTAGACGTTTGCTAAAAATGACAAGAACGTGCAAGCATCAATGTAGTACAATAACCATCCGAGTCCTAAAAAATGAAACCCATATTCGTTTAGGTCATACCCGTTAATCATTCCACGTAACCATAACTTTTGAACGTATACTCTTTACCGTTATCAACAAGGTAGTTCTTATCCCCACTTCTTTTACCATCGTTGTAAAATAAATTTTATAACTTGAAGGTGAAGAAACATTGCTTGCTTTTAAATTGGACACAAGTACTTATACGTGAGATTTTCCCTGTTTACTGTTGCCTAATCAGCTGTAGACCACTACTGTACTGCCAACATAACGTATCATGTTCAAAATAAACATATCCGTCACAATGTTCGGATCCTGGCGAGCTTCCTCTGCTCCCAACATGAATGCCCTACCCCTAGCTTTGTTCCCTTTGTTTCCACGACCCTGACCCCCGTTATTAGAAGCAACTTGGTTTGGACGATTTCCTTCCGGTCCTTGTGCCCTATTCAATCTAGGACAAGCTGACCTGATATGGTCGGTACTACCACACTCAAAAAAATGTCCTAACAGTTGGGTTTCTAGCATTGACATGATTCACATTCCTCGGCACACCTCTACAATCCTTTGCCAATTGACCCGGGCGGTTACAATTAAAGCAAGTGCGACAAGGCCCTCCGGGTGCATGGTAGGAGTTGCAGGTGGTACACTTGGGCCAAGCACACATATTCTCTCTTCTTACAGGGTTTGCGGTAGAAGCAAAAGCATTTCCAGCCCCATTCCTCTTATTATCATCCCTACCATTCTTATCCTTGATAGGTTCCCCCACATTTCCTCTCTTCTTAACCTTCTTAATTGATCCATTCCTAACAGCCTAATCTGTCAGTGCACCAGAAATCTGCACAGCATTCTGTATAGTCTTTGGCTCCGTTGCTTCTACCATCCTACGGATCTGTGGAGCAAGGCTATACACATACCTCTCAATCTTCCTACTCTTTAGAGTCGCCAAATATGGAACTAACCTAGCCAACTCATGAAACCTATCAGTGTACGCAGCATGGCCAGCCCCGACCATGGCGTGATTCCACAACTCAGTTTCCAACATTTTCATTTCATGACTAGGACAAAACTCTTCTATCATCATAAACTTAAAGTCATTCCATGACATACTAACCGCAACTTCCTGGCTTAGCGTGCGGATCTGAGAGTTCCACCACGTTAAAGCCTTACCCACAAGTGAACCATTAGTGTATTTCACTTTTTGGTCAATACTACAACCACTCATATCCTGCACGGACTCCATTTTCTCAATCCATCGAGTAAGAATTACAACACCTCCCTTACCATCATATTCCTTAAGGTTACAAGCTAAGAACTCCTTATATGAACAACCTACCCAATTGCCATTTACTAACACATTCCCAATGTTAACCACATTACCATTTGGATTTCCAACGTTTCCTTGGTTACCAACCTAAGCTAGCATGGCGGGTTAGAGGTTCTGCAATTGCTGGGCAACGATCATCGAGAAGTCGGGTGCTCCTCCTACACTCCTATTGACTCTATCTACATTCCCATTGACTATATCTACATTACCTCCCCTAGGTCATCTACCCCTTCCACCTCTACCAACCCGTTCACTCGTTCCCCTCCTCGTGATTCGGCAACAGGCTGGCCAGCACTTTGGGTCCTCATCCTTGGCGGCATTATCCACACGAGGGAGAACATGGGCAACGTTAGGTAGGTGGAAAGAATAATATATATATATAGAAATATCTTACTATATATATAACTATACACATAATACCACCTTATGGTGTCAACATCGATTTGTGTGAATGACATTACTAAATACGAGTGAGTTATGATACACTTATAACTACGTTGGCCACCATACTTATATTCGCATCCTTTTCCTGTCGTACTCAATATTGATCTCATACATTTCAATGACTAACATAACTAAACCACCAAACCGCGAACACACGAAAGCAAGCAAAAGCATAAAACCACGCACATAGATCCTATACGCAACTAAATGACGGATCTTTGGTTATAGTCTAGGTCAACCACCTAGTTCTCTATAACCTTGACTCTGATTACCAATCTGTCACACCCCGACAATGGCGGAAACTCAGGAGCGCAACATAACACAAGATACAATATATAGAAAAACTACAATGCATAAACTTCAAGTGTTACGAAGACCATCAACCTCGAACAACCTTGAGTGATGTCCCAAATCACAATTAAATCCGCAAACTCAATCAATATCCAAAAGCCCTCACATGGGTCCAAATCCAAACTTAAACCAAAATCTTCTAAATACTAAAACCAAATAAAATAAACAAGCAAGACTTCACATGAAAATTCACTCGGGATAATTCTAAGTCTGCTATCATAAATCACCAACTTATTCCTCTTTAACTTTACCTGAAAATGATACTTGAAAACGTCAACAATAATGTTGGTGATCTTATAGGTTTGACCTTAAACCCAAAAGTTGTGCCAATATTTCAAACAGTGGACAATAGTGCAATATGACAGTGAATATATATGCAAGCAACCCCTGACATAACATCCCCGCTTGTCAATCACCATATGTCACTTGTGCACCTAAAGGGCCTACCAGCTGGAGCACTAAATTAGGGCAGGACCTCACACATACCAGGGTAGGCGTACCCATCCGATCCAAACAATCATACAAATACTGGGATAGGCGTACCCCTCCGATCTAAACAATCATGCAACACATAATATTCACATAGCAGTCATAAGCACATATCTTGTCCCAAAAACAAAACCACATTTCGCATAGTTCAATTCAAAACAGTTCAAAACACATTTGAGTATCATTTTCCCCCAACAGAAAAACTGTAGAAAAATGGGGTAACAAGAACTCACCTCAAGCAAGTCTTTAGCAACCAAATCTCAAATGCAACGATGTCCGCACACGACCTAGTCCAGTTAATGTCTCATTTTAATCATTCATTTCCAAAACAGTCTTCACGTTTGATGCATAGAGTCTAGACGCGTTGTACAATTACCCGTAACAATTTAGTGGTGTGATGGTTGACGACATATCCCAACAATCATATCAATCCCATTACTCAATAATACATACTTATACTATTTAAAGAAAATAGATAAGTAATATAAGTAAATATTTATAATTAATAATTATAAATATATCTCGATAAGTCCATTCGGTGACTTTAGTCATCGTGAAAATAATCATAATAGGGTTGAAAATGGAACGTTTACTCATAATAAACATATTTGAGAAGTTTCGAGAAAAATTATATTTTTCGTCTTTTAGTGAATTTATTAAATAAATAAAATAATTAAATAATATTTTATTATTTAAAATCAAAAATCATGTTTTTAGGTAAAATTTCTAAGTATAAACTTTTTACGAAATTTCGACATGACCCGTACGTTCATACAACGTTTTCCAAGGTTTTTAACCTTTATTTCAAACACTTTTCAAACTTTCGACACTTTTCCGACAAAATTCCAAAATCTCGATCTTTAACGTTTACTAAAACGTTTTTCCCAAAATATCGTTTAATACCACTTCGTAAATACATTTCACTTTCAAAAGTCCGTCAAAACTGTTATACCGACTAAATATCGCTTATTGGGCTTTAAGGCCTAATAAAGGTCTATTAAGATATTTATAAGTCCAAAATACGATCCAAGATCCATTTATATACATAAGCTTATAATAATAAATAGAAAATAATCCGGACCACAATAAGCCCTCCTATTAAGCCACGGCTTAAATGGGCTTATTGGCCGTGAGCCATTAAGCTCCACAATACATATATTAAGCTTAAAAATAAG
>BQNB010003042.1:77570-118511 GCA_026074375.1 Tanacetum coccineum
TCTAATAAAATGGCAACTTATTATTTCTATCCTCCCCGACCTCCGGATCATGTCTCTTGTTAGTGAAATCTTATGGTTAACACTATACCTTCCTCTTGAGCATGACCCTGAGCAACTAGTCTAGCTTTGTTCTTCACCACTATGCCTCTTTCATCCTTCTTGTTTCTAAAAACCCATTTAGTACCAATTGCCCATTTGTCTCTAGGTAAATCAACTAAGGTCCAAACTTTTAGTAGTTTAAATTGTAGAAGCTCATCCTGCATTGCTTCCACCCAGCTTGGATCTTTTAAGGCTTGAACTGGTTTCTTGGGTTCCATTTGAGATAAGAAACAAGCAAACAGACAATTTTGAAAATATTTGTGATTTGTTCTCCTGAGCTTGTGAACTAAGGAAATCAAACCATGTTCTTCATTTATCTTGGTCATGTGTCTTGTCTGTACAAGAGTCTTTAAACTTCCAATCACTTGATCTTCAGGATGATCTTTATGAAATTTGGTGAAAGAAGTATCAGGGACTGTATAAGATGAAATTACATTGTTCATATCAACCTCTTCTTCCACATCTTCATCATCATAAGCATTTCCAAAGATGCCAGTATTATCCATTGAAGATATATTAAGGACAGGTGGAAGGGTAAATGCATTTTTGAAAGGAGAAAATCTTTCAAAAAGTTGTTCTTCAGATTCATTAGCAGTACTAATAGAAGGTCCAGCAGTATTAACTGGTGTTGATGGAACAGCAGTATCAAATGATGGTCCAACAGTACTAATAGGTGTACTAACAGTATTAATACCATTAGAACTGTTAGTGTGTTCAGTCTGCATTTCTCTTTGATTTAACCTTTCTGACTCACTTATTGCTTCTTGATTATGCTTCCCACTTTTATCTGAAGCTTCATTTTCATCTACTTCTATAGGCTTCATTCCAGCATCCCCTTCATAATCCTTAGAACCTTGAGAAATTATAGGATCAGTTGTGCATAAAGGTATTAGGATGTACTCTTGTTCAGGTTCTTTTTCCTTTTGAGCTTGACCTGCAACAATATTATCTTTGGTTCCTGCAATACCATTAGTTTTGTTCTCTGCAACAACTGGCACATAGTTCATAGATATTGACAAAGAATCAACATCAAAAAGCTAGTCTGGTCCATTTCCTTTCACATTAGTTGTATTTTTAAGAAATCTAATGTTTAAGGTCTCTTTAACTATCCTGGTCCTCTTGTTAAATACTCTCATAGCTTTACTAACTACATAATACCCAACAAAATATCCCTTATCTGCTTTACCATCAAACTTGCCTAGATGATCCCTGGTATTTAAGATGGTAACATGACACCAAAAAGGTTTCATGAAATCTATCAGTGGAGGTCTTCCAAGAATAAGTTCATAAGGTGTCTTGTTATGAGGCTTAATGACTAAGACCCTATTTAGCACATAGCAAGCAGTATTAACTGCTTCAACCCAAAAGGTGGTTGGAAACTTAGAGTCTACTAACATAGTTCTTGCATCCTCTATCAGTGTCCTATTCTTCCTCTCAGCTACACCATTCTATTGAGGAGTCCTAGCCACACTGAATTCCCTCTTAATCCCCTTCATTTCACAAAACTTGTTCATTATATTATTCTTAAACTCAGTTCCATTGTTACTCCTGATAACATTTACTTTATGATCTAGTTAATTTTCTATTTCTGTTATGAAGGTCTTTAGAATCCCACTAGTCTCATCTTTAATGGCCAAAAAGAATACCCAAGAAAATCTGCTAAAGTTATTAGTGACTACTAGGAAATATGATTTTTTCATTAAACTCTTAACATTTGTAGGACCAAATAAGTCCATATGAAGCATATGTAAGGGTTTGCTGATTTAGTTCACAAGCTTGGTCTTATAGGAGGCTTTGTGTTGCTTTCCTTTCTGACAGGCAACACAAGAATGATCATTTTTCAAAAATCTTTGAAGGTAAACCTTTTACAAGGTTTCCCTTCACAAGTTTATTCATTGTTTTAAAATTAATGTGCCCAAGCCTCCTGTGCCATGTATTGGATTCATCAATTGTGGCCTTAGCAATGAGACAAGTTAAACCTCTAGTGGGAACAACACTCTTTAGGTCAACACTGTAAATGTTGTCCTTTCTTGGAACTCTCAACAATACTTGAGTTTCATCAAGTAGCTTAAAGTTAGAAGATAAGACAAGACACTCAGTGTCAGTAAAAAGAACATTGTTCTTTTTGTCACAGATTTGTGACACACTGAACAGGTTATACTTAAGCTCCTTACAAAAGTACACATCATCAAAATCCAGTGATCCTGTTTTAATTTTACCTTTTCCAGAAATTCTTCCTTTACCATCACCAAAGGAAACAAATCCACCATCATAATCTTCATATTCATCAAGATAGCACTTGTTTCCAGTCATGTGCCTGGAACAACCACTGTCAATAACTCCTTTTTCTTTGTACTCCTTCTGTTGTGGGTTGCCCTGCACATAAAATAAGTGAATTTAGACACTTTTGGGGATCCAAGCCATTATTGACTTGGATCTGCCTTGTGCATCAATGTAAGAATATTTCTTGAATGTAGTTGATGCACTACTGTTTTTGGCTTTCCAAACCCAGCATGCTGAGGCCTTAACAGCATTAGCCCCTTTTCCCTTATTTTTACTTACTACTGCTCTATCCCTAGCAATAGTATGTTTTACCCTGGCAGTATTAACATTTATGTTGATAATACTGTTATTTTTTGCAAAATGTCTGTTAAAAGGCCTTGAACTTTGTGAATATCCTCTTTTAAAAGCATTTGTTTTTGTTCTTGGATGGTTCACAATTGGTTTTGAGGCAGCAGTATTAACTGATTTGACAGTATTAACTGCTTTTGTGTTAGCAGTATTAACTGGTCTGACAGTATTAACTGCTACACCAGCAGTACTAAGTTTCCCTGACCTAGTTAAAACTGCTTGTGGAACAAAACTTCTTTTGGGGTGTGGGTGAGTTATTTTATTAGTAAAGTTCTTGTGATTTACCCTTCTTGAGTTGTTCCACACTGGCCTTTCAACCTTTTTATCACACACATAATGTAGATGCTCAAAACTACCACAAGCATAACAAGCTTTATTAGTCATTTTAAAATCACTTCCTAGTCTTTGGGACATAAGATTGTTCCAATTTCTTTGGTTCCCTCTAGGATTTTGTTTAGGAGCATCTGTTTCCCTAACAGTCTTAACAGATTTTATCTTTTCAGTGCTAGGCCTAACAATATAATGTATCTCACTTTCATCATCAGAGTTTCAATCCTTAATGATTAGAGCACTAGTGTTGTTCATCCTAACAGCATTAGATTCAACTGTGTTGGAAACACCCTTATTTTCAACTGTCTTATCATTACAAGGTGTAACAATAGTAATAACATCCAAATTTTCACTTTCAACTATTTCATCCATAAATGTTAGATAAGGTTTGCGAGGTATAAAATTTCCTTTTAGAGGTGGGGGAACTGAATGATATCCCTTATCTGATCCAGACTTACCAGTTAAATTCACAAAACTTTCTACTGCATGAGATGTTGCAGTAGCTGCATCATATCCTAGTCCTGTTTTAAACTTGTCAATTACTTGACTTTCCAGTATGTTATTTAAAGACTTGGATGAATTTTAAAACTTCTCTAATGTTTGTTTTAACTAATCTCTTTCTTTTTCTGCTTTTTCCAGATTTATTTTGTATTCATTTAAGGCATTATCTCTTAGTCTAACTTCAAGTTTTAAAACATTTATGCTCTCTTCAAACACAGCCTCATTTTTCTTATAGTGAGTTAGTCTAGCTTCTACTTATTCTAAACCTGCTTTATAAGATACTAAATTAAATTGAGACTTTTTGTAATCAGAAGACAAACTATCATATTGTTCTTTAAGAGTAGCATAAGCTTTTACACATGTTTTAGAACCAGAATCTACCTCAGAATCTAAACTAGAAGAACTTCCAGAAGATGTAAATGCCATCAATGCATGGTTTGTAGGTTGCTCTTCTTCAACTTGGTAGCTCCAATCATATCCTCTAATTTCATTTTGAGCTATTAAGGCATTCTGAGTAGGAGTCTCCACTGCAATAGTTCTTGTAGTATTCTCTCTACCTTTGTACTCCTGGTTTCTTGGAAACCTACATTCTCTTGCAAAGGGTCCATGTTTATGGCAATTAAAGCATTCCACTTTTGACTTGTCAAAACCAACTCTTTGACCATTTATGTCCAGCTTCTTCCATGTTCTCTTGATAAACCTTCTTGCTTTGATTGTTAGCATGGTCATCTCCTATTGAAGATCCATTTCTTCTAGATCATCAGGATGAAGTTGTTCCATATCTTATTGAGAAAGTTGAGAAGAGTTGGGTTGACTTGCAAGGAAAGCACAAATCACAGCATCACAAAGATATTTAGAATTGTATAGTTAACACCATTACCTTGAGTACGAGTAGTACTAACTCCATGAGCAGTATCATCTGCTTTGTTAGTGTTGTTGGTGTTATTAGTGTTGTTAGAGACAAAGGCCACATTCTGTGAGTTTTGACTTGTGTTTGATGAACCTGTAATTTCAGGTTCATATATTTTCAAGTTATTATACAAGTCATCCAAGCTGATGGTTTTAATTTCCACCTTGTTCCTCCAAATTAAGGCATGAGTCTTCCATTCAGATGGAAGACTTCTCAAGAGCTTTAGGTTCATATCTTCTTGGTTAATCACTTCTCCTTGGATCTCTAACTGACTGATAAGTTTTTGTAACCTATCAAAGGTTTGATCCATTGATTCAGAACTTAATGCAGCAAAGTTCTCATATTGTTGTTTGAGAAGTGTCCTCTGAACCTTCTTTGACTCCTTGTTCCCTCCATATCTTTTCTCTATAGCCTCCATTAGTAACTTTGCATCTTGATATGAGTGAAACTTCAGTTGATCTTTGTTTGGAAGTGCCATCAACAGGGTTGATCTTGCTTTCATTTCATTTCTTCTATCCTGTTTTTCTTCAGCAGTGGTGGGTTCATACTCATGTTCAACTGTTCCAACAGTTCTCCTGAGCACTTTGTTCCCATTCTTGATTACTTCCCATAGGGAGTAATCAGTCATAAGAAAATATTGTTCTATCCTCATCAGCCAGAGATCATAGTCTCCTGGGTTGAGGATAGGTAGTCTTGCAGTCAGATTGTTTGTGGTAGTTCCTACCTCCATCTTATCACTAAGAAAATAGATCTTGGATGAATTGGTTTATTCTTCTTATTTAAAGCTTCACAACAAGCTCTGATACCACTTGTTGATCCCAATGAATTGATCTTTAACTCCTTAGCTTGTAAGGTTTAGTACCCTTGGATAAATCCAAAAATACTAAGAATGAAACTTTGATTTGAATGATATAAACTATGCGGAAACTAGTTTATATCACTAAGAAATATTCTCAATGAAACAGTAAATTATGTTTTGACACAAAGATATAATCAAAACAACAAGCTTCAATATATTAATACGATCACTCTGACTTAGTGATAGGGTTTACAACCTTGAAGCTATGAACTCTATGGAAAACTGTGATGGAAAACTTATATCTAACTTCACGACCTAGGATCTCCTTTTATACACCAAGGAGTCCTTTACAAGATAACTACAAATATTTTAAGATCTTCTATAATTCTAAACATATACATATCTTTCTATTGAATATAGAATATATACCATAAATAACTCCATGCATATCTTGTTACGCATCTTTGTCTTTAAAACCTTCAGCAGTATTAAGTCCTTCACTAGCAGTACAAACTAACACTAGAAGTACTAATATTATACTAGCAGTACTAACTCAGTTAGTATTGTTAGTTCTATTTCCAGCAGTACTAATCTTTGAAGATTTATTCCCAACAATCCTCCCCTAAACTTGTGATTTACCTTCAAATCCTAAGTTTCTTCTGATTTAATCTTCTAGACTGCACTGTTGAGGATTCTTCTAAACATTCTTCTACTTCTGTACTTGTGACTTTATAAACTTGAGAAGTTCATATGTCATTGTGCTTTCATGATCAACCTCCAATCTTTTACTTAACATTCTTGATAACATTTCCTGATTAAGAGGATATTTCTTCTCAGTCATCATGTGAATAACAATTCCATTGTTCATCAACATAATATTAATTCCACATGAATCAAATAGTCTCCAGCTTATCAAATTGTATTCATGTTGATTCTTTCAGACTTCATCTTCTTCATCAGGCTTAAATAGGATCTTCAAATCTCCCCAAAGCATTAAGTCATAACCTTCTGGACTTGATGTCATATACCTTGCTTTAACTAGCTTGTGTAAGTCTAATACATCATGTCTGTCAAAATCATCAAGCATCTCACTAAATATCTTGTAATTCTTGGAACTTCCATCTGCCCTGAAGATTTGATAATACAAGAAGTTTTATGATAGGACATGAGTCTTCCAATCAACTATTAGAAACTTAGTAGCCAAAGACTCAAAATCCATAACAAATTCTTCTCCTGGAACTATATCCAAATAAGCTTTAAGTTCTTCCTTCTCTGTATCATATTCTGTCTTCTATCTTTTGGCACTTTGATCACTTTGCATTTCACCTGCTCTTTTCTTGGCAAGTGTTTTCTTCCTAGTGCCTCCAGACTTCTTTTCAGTACCTTTTTCCTTATCCTCTGAATCCATAGGTACAAAAGTATGTGTTTGATCCTATACTTTTTCAAATATTGGTCTAATTTCTTCATATTTCATTCCTTTGAAGAAACTTTGCTTGTATCCTGCTTGATTCTTCAAGTACATGACCATGTTCTTCCTAACTTCAGCAACAGAGTAAGGTCTATTCTAAAGAGAATGGTACCTAAGCACAGCAGGATCACTCCAATCAATAGTCTGAAATTGTGTAGCTTCAGTTGGAACTTCTTCCCTTTCATTCAATTGCCTTTGTAGTTCTAGAGCAGCTTCAAAATTGATCCTCTTGTTGCTCTGCCATTGCTTTTTCTTGTTCTTCTTCTTGAACCTTTCTTGCTAACTCCTCATCTACACTTATTTGTACTTGAACCCTCTTCTTGAGTTTCATTGTAGGCTCAGGTTCTTGCATAATGGCCTTTCCTTTGTCCTTTGCCTTTGATGCACTCCTCCTAATATATACTAGTGCTGCAGTAGCAGTACTAACATCATGGGTGGCAGTACTAACTTTTGCACCAGCAGTACTAATTGGTACATCAGCAGTACTAATTTCCTTTTCACCCTTTTCACCTCTTCTAAGGTCTTCAATAAGCTTAGTTTGAGTTTCTTCTTCTAGGAGTACTTTAGTATCAGCACTATTCTTCTCCTGAGTCTCTACATCCTCCTGAAACCATGAAGTTCCTTCATCCTGTACCAAAGAAATAGTAGGATCTGTATCAATCTGGGCTATCTTTCTCCCCTATTTGGAAGGATCCTCTGCAGCATCTTCATCTTCTGAGAGAACAATCCTATCCCTTCTCCTTGCTTTGCTAGACCTGATTTGTTTCTTCAATTTCTTCACTATCAAGACCAACTTAGTAAGAGCAGTACTATAAGTCTTCTTTGTCTGTTGCAAGTCGTCTTCCACAGCCACAACCCTGTTTGACAATTTGGTAACCAATTCTATCAATTCATCATGTTCCAGTCTGCCCTCGTCACTTCCAAGGGTGTGACCTCCTGAGAGAGGTGAATCATGGGGCATGTGGCAGTCTCCTCTGCCCCATGTGTGGTTTGGATAGATGGTGGTATGGTTGGGGTACTGGATGTTGTGTGATGGGATAACAAGTATGGTGAAGATGTTATGCTTGAGGGAGAGGTAGATGGTGCTACACCTTGAGGCTGAACTAGCATAGTATCAAATAATGGTGTGACTACCCCAGAGTATCCCTTGGATGCTCTCCTCATGTTGTTGAATAGTTTGTTTGTAAGGGTAGAAGTGGAATTGGTTCTGGTATGAGGCAAAAGTAGTCTTTGTTGTTTGTTCAAAAGTATTTGGATGAACCTGAGATACATCAAAAATTTATGTGTGCTTTCCAAATTCTTGACCATTGCATCAAAGATAAATTTTGAGAAGTTAAAAATCCTGTTTGTTGCCAGGCATATGATAGCAGTAGCAATGTTACTACTAAATTGATCCCAAGCAGTCTTTTTAGAACTCATACAATGGAGTATGGTATGAATGAAAAACTTCTACTAAGGGGCAAAATATCCTTTTAGGAAAGTTAAATTATCAGAAGTTATTGCATACCCTATGCGAGTCAGCTGCTCAAAAATTTCTGCATTAGGAAGAGAACTAAGACCTTCCAAATCTTGGAGTTTAAGATGTCTTCTAATGGAGGCTGCAGTGATAATCTTGTCTTTTCCATCAATGGTAGCAGTGATAGCAGGAATCCTATCCTCAGTTGTGCTCAAAATAGTAGTTTGCCAAAATTGTTCAATGGGAGAGATATAGATAGTTGGACATTCAGTGAGGGCATAGTAGATGTGACTTGAAGAGAGAAAATCAATGATTTCATGAAAGCCCTCACTTCATTCTGACTTTACTAAGTATGCTACCATATTGTGTTTGTCGCAAAATTCCAAACTCTCCATTTTATGAATAAAAAGTTGATTAAGGATCTGGGATTAGGTCGTGGGAGGGAGTGTAAGGTTTTGGTAGAGGTAATTGAAATATGAGAGAGTTTATAAAGATTGTAATTGGACCAACTGAAAAGATTTGAACTTATCTTGAAGAGATTTTATGATTTTATAGAAAGATCAAGAATTCTCCAATTAGTCAAACCCTATAAGCTAGTTAGTTCGCAGAAATATCTCAACGGCTCTTTATTTAATGAAATTTATTATGCTTCCAACAGTACTAACGGTCACCTAGCAATACTAAGTTTGGTCTAACAGTACTAACTTGAAGCCTAACAGTACTAACTTTATCCAGCAGTAGTAAGATATACCTAGCAGTACTAACTTAATACTGGCAGTATTAAGTTGATGCCAAGCAGTATTAACTCCAATCTTGATCCAACAAACATTTCCATCACCAATGTAGATTCTCACATTATCTCTCAATTCTTTTTCTCACCAACACACTCTTTCTGTTTTTGTCACACAGCTCTCTTTCTGTTTTTAAAACTCACCATTTCTCTCTATTCTTTTTCCTCACAAATTCACACAATTTTGTACAATATGCCATAATTTCATAAGTTGCATACTGTCCTCCCTACTTCTAAATGTGTTAACTTTTGAAAGAGGTGGATCATTAAACTGTGTAGATGTAGTCTCAAACCAAGTTTGAGCATCTAAATTCCCCAATATGGTATTCTGGCACCTGGGACCACTACCTAAACCAATTATCTGAGAACTTGGCTCATTAAGTGTTGCCATGGATTGGGTCTTAATTTATGTTACTACTGTCTTGCTCTGCTTCTAAGCTAGAAGCAGTAGTGGCAGCCCTTTCTATTCTGTCACCCAACTCCTTATAGACAACCTCATCACCAACCTTTTCCAAGGGGACCACAAGACTGAGGTATCTTTGTGTCCTGACCTCTTTTGATTTTCCTAGGTGTTAGACACATCACACACTTGTGCTTGATTTTACATGTCTTTTCATCAATTTGTGACTGCATATTGACATCTTAATCCTCCCCTTGATTCAATACCAGTTACTTTAATATGCTTATCCTGCAAATGTTAGTCTAAAACCAAAAAGACACACTCCAAAGTCTTTTCTTATTTAAAGTTTTAATTATGACTAACAGAGTTAACCAATAGTCTTAAGTATAACTGGCAGTACTAATTTTACTTTGCAGTATTAACATTTACCTTAGCAGTTTTATCTCTGTCTTCAAAAATTATACAACAACATGCCTCTATTCATCACAAACACACTAGAAAAGACTAGATAGACATGTGAGAATTCATAAGGATCCATATTTATGCATAATCCATGATTAAAAGTTAAGAACTGTTAAGCCTTAAAGATTGAGTAATCCAATGCTAGCAATTAGAAAGTTAAACCTGCTAACATCAAAAGCTTTGGTGAGAAGATCTGCAAGATTTTGGTCTGTGTGAATCTTGATCACTTGTATCAACTTCTTCTCATATGAATCTCTGATAAAATGGTGCCTTGTCTCTATGTGCTTGGTTTTGGAGTGAGACACTGGATTCTTCACAACATAGATTGTACTTTCATTATCAATGTAGATGTTGGTGTTCATGAAATTGAATCCATAGTCAAGCATCTAATTTTGGATCCATAACACCTGTCCACAGCAGTTAGCAGCAGCAACATATTCTGCTTTAGTTGTTGAGTTGGATACTATTGTCTACTTCTTACATTGCTATGAAATCAATCTCTTACCAAGAAATTAACAACCTCCTGTTGTGGATTTCCTGTCAAGACTAGCTCCAGAATAGTCACTATTAGAAAAAGCTTCCAAGTCAAATGGTGAATCTCTAGGATACCAAAGGCCCAATTTAGGTTAACCTTTTTAATATCTAAAGATCCTCTTCACAACATTAAAGTGTGAAGTTTTTGGAGTAACTTGGAACCTTACACAAGCACAAACAGCAAACATAATGTCTGGTCTAGAAGTTGTTAAGTACATCAATGATCCAATCATTGATCTATATAAATGAACATCCACATCCTAAGCTTCTTCATCTTTTACCAATGCCTTGTTTGTCTCCATTGGAGTGCTTGTTGTCTTTACTGAGTCAAAATCAAACTTTTTCAAAATCTCAGCCACATATTTATCTTGGCTAATAAATATCCCATCACTCTTCTGTTTAACTTGAAGTCCCAAAAAGAAAGAAAGTTCTCCCATAGAACTCATTTAGAACTATCATGCATCAGTGTTTCAAATTCATTACTCATCTGTTTCTTGGTTGATCCAAAGATGATATCATCAACATAAACCTGTACTAGCAGGATATCATCTTTATGCCTTTTAATGAACAAAGTTTTATCAATTTGACCCCTATGAAAACTATTGTCCAGCAAATAAGTTGACAATGTTTCATACCATACTCTTGGTGCCTCATGTAGTCTATAGAGAGCCTTTTCTACCTTGTAGACTTTATCTGGAAAGTTTGGATCTTCAAATCCAGGAGGTTGACAGACATACACCTCCTCTTCTATCTTTCCATATAGAAAAGCACTCTTCACATCCATTTGGTAGACTATAAAATCTTTGAAGGAAGCATAAGCCAGAAATAATCTTATAGCTTCAATCCTTGCTATTGGTGCAAAAACTTCTTCATAATCAATGCCTTATAATCATAACCTTCCTCTTTGAGGTATGACCCTACAACCAGTCTAACTTTGTTCTTTCCCACTATGCCTCTTTCATCCTTCTTGTTTCTGAAAACCCATTTAGTACCAATTGCCTACTTGTCTCTTGGTAAGTCAACTAAGGTCCAAACATTTAGCAGTTTAAATTGTAGAAAGCCTCATTTCTGCATTGCTTCCACCCAGCTTGATCTTACGGGCTTAGAGCACCTTTTTTGGTCCTTTTGGATAAGAAACATGCAAATAACAATTTTGAAGAAAAATAAATTACTTTAATATAAATTTATTTATATTTCTTTTATAAATTAATAAATTTTAAAATTCTTGGATTTTGTTTTGGTTCTATTTGAGATAAGTAACAGGCAAACAAACAATTTTGAAAGTCTTTATGATTTGTTCTCCTAAGCTGTTGAACTGAGGAAATCAAACCATGTTCTTCATTTATCTTGGACATATGTCTTGTCTGTACAGGTGTTTCTAAACTGCCAATTACTTGATCATGTCAACTTCTTCTTCCACATCTTCATCATCATAGGCATTACCAAAGATTCCAGTGTTGTCCATTGAAGACACATTTAGAACTTGTGGAAGGGTAAACTTATTTTTGAAAGGAAAGTATTGTTGAAAAAGTTGTTCCTCAAATGCATTAGCAGTACTAAATAAAGGTCTAGCAGTATTAACTGGTGATGATGAATCATCATAATCAAATGATGGTTCAGCAGTATTAACTGTGTTAGTAATGTTAGTGTTTTCAGTTTGCTTTTCCTTTTGAATTATCCTTTCAGATTCACTTCTTGCATCTTGTCCATCCTTTTCATTATTATCAAAAGCTCTTCCTTCATTGACTTCTGTAGGCTTCAAACCAGCATCATCATCAGTATCCTTAGGACCTTGAGAGATTAATGGATCAGTTGTGCAGAGTGGTATAATAATATACTCTTGTTCAGGTGCTTTCTTCTTTTTACCTTGACCTGCAACAATGTTATCTTTGGTTCCTACAATATTATTAGCTTGATATCCTGCAACAACTGGCACATAGTTCATAGACTTTGTCAAAGAATCAATATCAAAAAGCCAGTCTGTTCCATTTCCTTTCACATTAGGTGAATTTTTAAGAAATCTAATGTTTAAGGTCTCTTCTACAATCCTGGTCCTTTTGTTAAATACCCTCATAGCCTTACTATTCACAGAATATCCAACAAAAAATCCTTTATCAGCTTTTCCATCAAACTTGCCTAGATGATCCCTGGTATTTAAGATGGTAACAGGACACCTAAAAGGTTTCATGAAGTCTTTCAATGGAGGTCTTCCACGAATAAGTTCAAAAAGTGTCTTGTTATGAGGCTTAATGACTAAGACCCTATTTAGCACATAGCAAGCAGTATTAACTGCTTCAGCCCAAAAGGTGGTTAGCATCTTAGAGTCTACTAACATAGTTCTTGCAGCCTCTATTAGTGTTCTATTCTTCCTCTCAGCTATACCATTCTGCCGAGGAGTCCTAGCCACACTGAATTCCCTCTTAATCCCCTTTATTTCACAAAACTGGTTCATTATACTATTCTTAAACTCAGTTCTATTGTCACTCCTGATAACTTTTACTTTATGATCTAGTTGATTTTCTATTTCTGTTATAAAAGTCTTTAGAATCTCACTAGTCTCATCCTTAGTGGCCAAAAAGAATACCCAAGAAAATCTACTAAAGTCATTAGTGACTACTAGACAATAAGACTTTTTCATTAAACTTTTAACATTTGTAGGACTAAATAAGTCCATATGAATCATATGTAAGGGTTTGCTGATTGAGTTCACAAGCTTGGTCTTATAGGAGGCTTTGTGTTTCTTTCCATTCTGACAGGCAACACATGAATGATCATTTTCAAAAATCTTTAAAGGTAAACCTTTTACAAGGTTTCCCTTCATAAGTTTATTCATTGTTTTAAAATTAATGTGCCCAAGCCTCCTATGCCATGTATTGGATTCATCAATTGTGGCTTTAGCAGTGAGACAAGTTAAACCTCCAGTGGGAACAACACTCTTTAGGTCAACACTGTAAATGTTATCCTTTCTTGGAACTCTCAGCAATACTTGACTTTCATCAAGTAGCTTAAAGTCAGAAGATAAGACAAGACACTCAGTATCAGTAAAAAGAACATTGTTCTTTTTATCATAGATTTGTGACACACTAAACATGTTATACTTAAGCTCCTTACAAAAGTACACATGATCAAAGTCTAGTGATCCTGTTTTGATTTTACCTTATACCAGAAATTCTGCCTTTACCATCACTAAAGGAAACAAATCCTCTATCATAATATTTATATTCATCAAGATAGCACTTGTTTCCTGTCATGTACCTGGAACAACCACTGTCAATAACTGCTTTATGTTTGTACTCCTTCTGTTGTGGGTTGCCCTGCACATAAAATAAGAGAGTTAGGCTCTTTTGGGGATCCAAGCCATTATTGACTTGGATCTGCCTCGTGGATCAATGTAAGAGTATTTCTCTAAAGTAGTTGATGCACTACTGGACTTAGCTTTCCAAATCCAGCATGCTGAGGCCTTAACAACATTAACCCTTTGTCCCATATTCTTACTTACAACTGTTTTAGCAGTACTATCTTTTACACTGACAGTATTAACCTTTTTGTTGAAAATACTATTTTTGTTTTCTGAGAACTTGTTAAAAGACCTTGTATGATGTGAATATCCTCTTATGAAAGCATTTAATTTTGTTTTAGGATAATTCACAGTTGTTTTTGGGTCAACAGTATTAACTTGTTTGACAATAGTATTAACACTTGCACCAGCAGTATTAATTTTGCCAGACCTGGTTAATACTGCTTGTGGAACAAATCCTCTTTTATGGTGAGGGTGAGTTAATTTATTTACAAAATTCTTATGATTCACCCTACTTGAGTTGTTCCACATAAGTCTTACTACCTTCTTATCACACGCCTTATGAAGATGCTCAAAACTACCACAAACATAACAAGCTTTATTGATCATTTTAAAATCACTTCCTAGTCTTTGGGACATAAGATTGTTCTAGTTTCTTTGGTTCCCTCTAGGATGATTTTTGTTTTGTTTTGGTGTTTCTATCTTCTCTACTGTTTCCTTAGCAGATTTAACAAATTTAATGCTAGGTCTAATAGTCTTATTAGGTGTGAATTCTTCTTCTCTATCATCATCAGAATTCTAATCCTTAATGATTGGAGGACCAAAATTGTTTTTCCTAACAGTATTAGATTCAACTATACCCGTGTCAGCAATCTGTACATTTGACTCAACAGTATTCACTTCATTAGAAACAACATCCATAAACTCACTCTTAAGTTGTTCATCTATAAACCTTAGATCAGGTTTGGGTGGCATAAAATTCCATGTGTAAGGTATGGGAACTGCATGATATCCCTCATTTGATCTGGTCTTATTATTCTCCTAAATCTTTAACATGTTATATTCATTAACAAAACTTTCAACTTCAGGGGAAACTTCACTATATCCTAGCCCTATTTTAGACTTACCACTTACTTGACTATCCAACAAGTTGTTTGATGATTTGGATGAACTTTGAAACTTTTCTAATATAAGTTTTAACTCATCTCTCTTTGATTCATCTTTTTCTAGTTTCTTTTGGTTTTTAACTAAGGCATTATCTCTTAGTTTAACCTCAAGATTTAAAACATTTATTTTCTCTTCAAGAACAGTCTCATTTTTCTTATATTGAACTAGTCTTTCTTCTACAGATTATAAACCTGCTTTGTAAGACACTAAATTAAACTAAGACTTTTTGTAATCAGAAGACAAATCATCATATTGTTCCTTAAGAATAGCATAAGCTTTTACACAAGATTTTGAACAAGAATCTACCTCATAATCTGAACTAGAAGAACTTCCTGAAGATGTATATGCCATCAATGCAAAGTTTGTTGGCTGTTCCTCATCTGCCTGGTAGCTCCAATCATATCCTCTAATACCATCTTGTGCTATCAAAGCATTCTCAGTGGTACTTTCTATTGGCAGGATTTTTCTTCCATACTCTTTTCCTCTAAATTCTTAATTCTTTGGAGCTCTGTATTCTCTTACAAAGCGACCATGTTTATGGCAATTGAAACATTCCACTTTTGACCTGTCAAAGCTAATTCTTTGACCATTCATATCCAAGTTCCTGCCTATTCTCTTCATGAACCTTCTAGCTCTGATTGTTAACATGTCCATCTCCCAATGTAAATCCATCTCTATAGATCATCAGGATCAATTTGTTCTAGATCCTCTCTAGCAAGTTGAGAAGAGTTTGGCTGACTAGCAAGAAAAGCACAAATCACAGCATTACTTAGGTTATCTACTCATGTTGAGTTAACAGTATTAACTTGAGTATGAGCAGCATTAACTCCATTGGCAGTATTATCAGTTTTAGTTGTGCTGCTTGTGCTGTTGGAAGACACAAAAGCCACATTCTGTGGATTTTAACTTGTGCTTGATGATCATGTAACTTCAGGTTCATAGATCTTTAGGTTGTTGTACAAGTCATCCAAACTAATGGTCTGTATCTTTGCTTTGTTTCTCTAAATTAAAGCATGAGTCTTCCATTTAGATAGAAGACTTTTCAATAGCTTTAGATTCATGTCTTCTTGCCCAATTACCTCACCTTGAATATCCAGTTGGCCAATAAGCTTTTGTAGTCTATCAAAAGTTTGATCCAGAGTTTATGTACTTGATGCTGCAAAATTCTCATACTGTTGTTTGAGAAGTGTATTCTGAACTTTCTTGGACTCTTTGTTTCCTCCATACCTTTTCTCTATTGCTTCCATGAGTAACTTTGCATCTTGGTATGAATGAGACTTGAGTTGATCCTTGTTTGGAAGTGCCATCAGCAGAGTTCCTCTTGCCTTCATCTCATTCCTTTTGTCAAGTTTTTCTTTTGCAGAAGTTGGTTCATAGGTCTACTCAACTGTTCTAACAGTTCTTTTCAATACTTTGTTTCCATTCTTAATTACTTCCCAAAGGGAGTAATCAGTCATAAGAAAGTATTGTTCTATCCTCATAAGCCAGAGATCATATTCTGCTAGATTGAGGATAGGTAGTTTTGCTGTCAGAGTGGTAGTTGTAGTTCCTGCCTCCATCTTTGAGAATTAGAATTTGTATGTGTTGGATGTTTCTTCTTTTTCAAAGATTAACAACAAGCTCTGATACCACTTGTTGATCCCGATGAATTGATCTTTAACTCCTTAGCTTGAAGTAACATTTAGTATCTTTGGATAAATCCAAAGAAACTAAGAATGAAACTTTAAGTTAAATGATATAAACTATGCGGAATCTAGTTTATACCACAAAGAAGAATAACAATGAAACAGTAATGAATAACAAAGAGTATAACCAAAACAATAAGCTTTAATATATTAATACGAACACTCTATGACAGTGTTAGGGTTTACAACCTTGAAGCTATGAAAAACTCTATATGTTTGATACTTTTTGATTTTCGATATCTAACTCAATACCCTAGGACCTCCTTTTATACACCAAAGAGTCCTACTAGGTTTACAAAAAATTCCTAACTTATCAAGATCTTTTCTATAAACAAAACATGATCTTCTATACAAATAAGGAATACATATCTTCTTTACAAATAACTAATACTTATCTTCGTAAGTATTCTTGTTCTCCACATAATCTTTATCTATTCTCTGACATGTCTTTGATCGTATCCCTGTCATCATAATCCTTCCAACAGTTGTAATTACTCAATAGTTGTATCTTTATAACCAGCAACACAAACTGAGCATAAGCAGTAGTAAGTACTAGCAGTACTAACTTTATGCTAACAGTTGAAACATTACTCTAGTAGTGCTAAGTTATACTAACAGCACTAAGTTATACTAGCAGTGGTAACTTTTGTACTAACAGTATTAACTACTTAGCATATCTCTAGTCTTCAACTTTAAGCAGTCTTAACATCTACTGACAGTTGTAACTTTATACTAACAGTAGTAACTTTACACTAACAGTAGTAACTAGCAGCAGTAACATTATACTACCAGCACTAACTATTTAGTATAATTTTCATTATAACTAATGAACAGTACTAAGTTAACATGACAGTATTAATGTATACCTGAGCAGTAGAAAGTTCATGAAGTCTTTTGATCCCAACACCGATCAAGTTCCTCAAGTCTTTCAAAACCCACCTAACATTGACCCTCATCTTAAACCATTTTACACCCGCCAAACTGAAACCATCAACCGTCAAGTAAAATTACGAGATAAGCATCGTGGTGGAGTAAGGTCAATCAGAAAAAAGTCTTAGAAGGTTGTGGAGGAACCTGAAGAAGTGAGCAATGAGGGGAATTGCTTTATGACATTATTATCTATATTATTTACTAATCTATTAGGATTAGGTGTTTGAAATTATGCTACTTATTAGCAACTTAGTACTTAGTATGGGCAACTTAGCTTGCCATGGATGATCTTTTAATTTTATCATCCTAAACCAATGATTGCATGCACCATGATAGACTCTTTGCTAGATGTATAATATTATGCATGCTTATCCTATGATAAATGTTGCCTACAAATGCTTTCCTCATAGAACTCATGATAGTTGATATTATTAGATAATGAGTATTAGATGATTCGTGATGAAATGATAGTTGGTATTATTAGATACAACATTTTAGGAAATTATGGGGAAAAAAATTCTCCAGAAAACGGCCCCCTAAAATACCAGGCGGCCCCCTAATATATATGGGACCGCCAGGTAATTAAGGGACCACCACCAGAGGTCACAGATTCTTCTACTGTGACCTTCTAAATTTCTGTGCAGTTGACCACTATCCTATCTAGGCACAGCTATAATTTCTGCATTTTAACAAACACCTTTTTGGAATGTAAAACTTCAAACCCCATGCCTTACCTCTTCAATCCATCTCTTCCACCTTAAATCATGAACTCTCTTCTATCATCATCTTCATCACCTCATTCTACCATGAATTCCACCAATGCTTCCTCATCTAACCCTTCCAAGAAAATTAAGCTCACCATAATCCCTCCTAGACAATTATTTGTCAACATATCTAGTGATGAAGATGTCACCACCACACCTTCACCTACAACAACCTCTTCATCTCCAACTCCTCCAAATGCACCATCAAAAACTACATCCACTAATCAAACATCATCAAGTCAAGAAAACACATCTTCTTCCTTCCACTTAAAACTTCACATTTCACCACCATCTTCACATGAACCAACTTTTCCTCACCATTTGAACCCTTTGCTTGACAACATTTCGGATGTTCCTCTTAGACCTCTAAATCCTCAACCACTTCAAAGTCAACCTTCCTTAGATGTTACATTTTCTTTGTCTCCAATTACTCCTCTTGATCACATTCATGACACTCCATCACCACCATCTCCACCACAACCTCAACCACCCATTATGGGACATCCTCTTTTCTACAACTATCATGACTATCATGGGTCAACATGCATTTGTTGTGCTCATAACTGAAACCTTTTCTTCACTCTAAGAGATGAGATGAATATCATGTTTGCTCATCATAAATATCTTCTTACTACCACAATCACTTCACACTTTCCACCTCCATCTTAAAAATATCTAAATGTCTTCATAAAGGTGAAACCCTCTCTTACCTTTTGGGTGCCTCATCTCATGATGTCAAGAATCATCTACTAGCTTACTTTTACTAGATACTTTAATTATGTTATGATTATCTTATGTTGTATCTTCATATATTGTCCTATATGGCTATATATGATCTTTTTAGAATTTGAATGAACTTTATTTATGAGTTTCCAAAAGTGTGGATTATAATGTTGAGATATTTGTCATGCTATGTTGGTTTGCACTTGTATTTCTAACCTTGTTTTGTAGCAAACAACTTATCGTAAGATCGATCCCTTGGTGCCCCAAACAAGGGGGAGCTTACATCAAGGGGGAGTCTTTAATCGTCGATTTCTTTCTCGCTACTACCATTCGACGATCAACCTTTTTGAATTCGACAAAAAGGGGGAGAAATGGAATTAAACTCATTAGTAATTTATAAACCTCTAATTTTATACTAAATGAGTTTATATTTTGTCATCATCAAAAAGGGGGAGATTGTTAATACAAATAATGTCTAAAAAAGTTATTTATATTTTTCGATTTCTCGATGTTTTGATAATAACAAAATGTTAAAACGTTTACGATAAAAATAAACGTTTATAAATTACTAATCATAAAATTCTATTTCTAAAGTTAATCACTTAAGGTATGGATAAACAAATCATTAAACATGATTAGTGATCAAGAAAATATTTTTCTTAAACCTTACATTTCTACAAAAATGTTTTTATAAAAATATAAAAACAAAATATTTATTTATAAATGAAATGTATTATTAAATTAATAAATTTGAAATCAGATTTTCCCTCCCAAAATGAAAGGTTCTAAATCAGATAACACCTTCCCCACAAAAAAGACAAAAAGAGAAGCGTAGTCTACGGCGGCCCCCTTATAGGCCTGGCGGCCCCTTTATATATTAGGGACCGCCGGGACCGCCGTCAGCAACAACTCTTTTTTTGTCCTCTATAAATATTGGGCCACCCCATTTGAAAAACTGATCCTCTTGCCACGAATTTTTTCGGATCCACTTTTCTCTCTTCTTTCTTTCTTTCTAAAACACATATCTTGATCACTAACATACCTTGATCTTGTTTCAAGTGATTAATTCTTTCTCCCACCCTTCTTCTTCTAATTAAGTGCAAAAGAAGAACAATCGTATTCTTCTACATACGATTTGTTATCAAGTGATCTCTCTCTTCCTCCTCGAGATCATATATCTTCATTACATTTACTTTGTATTGTTGTGTAAATTGGATTGTGTGTAGATCCAATAGTGTAAATTGTATATTGGTGTGATTTGGATTGTGTGTCAATCCAAGGGTATATATCTTGTGAGTGTATAAAGATTTAGTGAAGTCTTAGATTGGTTCTAGCTAAGATTAGAACTCGACATCTAGCTTAGTGTCGGAAAAGAAAGTAAGCGACGTGTAAACAATTTTCTCCGCCTAAAGAGAGCTTGTTGACATAGTGAAATATCAAGTGGAGTACTCGGGGAGTGGAGTAGGAACAAAGAGGTGCTTCGTTGCCGAACCACTATAAATCTTGGTGTCTTGGTTTGATCGTTTCTTTCTCTATCTCTATATTGTTATAGTTTAATTAGTTCATTTCATTAGATATTTTAGTTGTGGTTCATATTGTTGATTGATTGACATATAACTCGAATCAAATAATTTTCTAAGTAAAGTTTTAAAACGGCTAATTAACCAATAAACTATTCAACTCCCTCTTCTAGTTTCCTACAAAAGGTATTCAGGATGTCCTGAAAGTAGGAGTTGATCATGGGAAAGATGGGAGGGATCTGTCCATGATCGAAGCTTATGATCCTTCCGCATAAGCTATATATATTGATGTCATAAATTCTCTTGGCACTGTTGATTTCTCTTTGCTTTCTGAGTTAAGATCCAAGAAAGATGCAAGCATGGTTGATCTCATGGATTCCCTTCATTTGGAGGGACCTTTAGCTGATATCCCCGGAGCGGAAGACCTGCAACCATCCCTGAAATAGCTCATGCTTCCCCTCCATAGGCCGAAAGACAACGTAGTTCTTGGGGAGACTTCCCTATCCTTTTCCCTGCAAATTGTCCACTTGCGGGTCCAAAGGGTTAGGGGAGAGATTAAGGAGAAGCGTTTGTCGCTTATGGACGGTATGGTTCCTCTTGTTGAACCCTTATCTTCAAAGATTTTGATTGGCGAATCTAGTACTTCTGCTACTCCTGCAACAACTGAACCCATCACTACTCTTTCTACGACTTTTGCATCTTCCAATGTTGTTCTTCCTCTTTCAATCTCTAATGACCAAGCTTTGAATACGGAACCGAATGATGAAGACCTTCCTGCCATGACCTTTGAGAAAGAAGAGCTAGTTACTTCTCCGGAGTAGTTGGGTATACCGCTGTGATGGTGTTTCCTAAGTTCCTATCTCCTTGTTTGTTTCTTACCGCGGCCGTGTTTGGCCTTTTTGTGGCGGTATTTGTATTGTAAACAATTTGTATGTTTGGTCATGTTTACGACCGCTGGTTTAAAAAACGATTTCTACTTATGTAACACTTAATCAGCTTTATATTTTGCTAATATGTTTTGATTGCTATCTTTTAATATCACTTATGTGCATTTGTGATGATAGTCTTAGTAAAATGCTTGCGGGTCATTTTCCCAGTACCGGGCTTACAATACCTCTTATGTACTTAAGTTGATTGTTAGGTTACTCATCCCTTTATTATGCGGGATAATGTTTACATGGGGTCGTGCCCCTTTGCGTGCGCGTCTTACCAATTCATGTAATATTCAAGTAACTTAGCAAAGTAAAAAGTAAAATAAAAAATTTAATTAAAATTTGTGAAGGTAGCTAGGCTTCACTTTTCATTCATATGACTTAAAGACAGTACAATAGAAAAAATTCAGGCAGTGCCCTCTCCGCTGCTTATCTTGCGTGGGAGAGGTGCTTACATTTAATGCACATAGCATTTCTTAAGGTTGCAAACGTTCCATGCAAAAAGCTCCCGTTGCGGTCTCTAAGCTTGTACGCTCCTTTTCCTAATGCTTTTGTGACCTCATATGGTCCTTCCCACTTGGGTCCGAGCTTGCCTCCATCTTTCACATGGCTTGCTTCATTACTCCGATAGACGAGGTCTCCCGGCTTGAAACTTATGTTGCAAACCCTGGCATTATAGTATTTTTCCATCACAGCTTTGATCTTTGCTTCCTGAATTGCTGCCTGATCTCTTTTATCTTCTGAAAGGTCTAAGTTAACTTCCAAGGCTTCATTGTTTTTTATCACATCAACTTCCGTAGTTCTCGAGGTTGGCATGCCGATCTCTACTAGGATCACTGCTTTGGTCCTATACGTCATCAAGAATGGCGTTTCTCCATTACTTGATTTGATCATAGTACGATGTGCCCATAAAATATGTGAGATTTTTTCTAGCTAATTTGTGCTTCTTTCGTCTAACTGTGCCTTAATTCCTTCACCTAAACTCCTGTTTGCCCTTTCTACCAAGCCATTGGCTTGCGGATGCTTAACGGAAGTGAAGCACTGGCGGATACATAGCTTTTCACACCAATCTTAGAATAGGTTATCCCTGAACTGCTTTCCGTTGTCAGATATTATTTCTCTTGGTAGACCAAATCTGCAAACTATGTTGTCCCACACAAACTTCTTAATCTGGGCCCCGGTTATGGTTGCCATAGGTTTTGCTTCTATCCACTTGGTGAAGTAATCAATTGCTACTATCACGGGACCTTCCGGGAAAGGTCCGGCTATGTCGATCCCTCATTTGTAAAATGGCCACGGGGACGTGATAGGGGTCAAGTTCTACTGCGGGTTCCTTGGCACGGGGCGGTAAACCTGATAGCTTTTGCACTCCTTTATCAATTTTCTGGCATCTGCGTGCATAGTTGGCCAGTAATACCCTAATCTTAGAGCTTTTTCCACCACGGATCTTGGACCGACGTGCATGCTGCATGACCCCTCATGGATTTCTCTCAAAGCGTAGTTTGCCTGCAGCGGCCCAACATATCGTAACCATGGCCCGGAGAAGGACCTTTTGTATAGTATTCCGTTTGTCACAACATATCTACGTGCCTTGCGGCGTATGGCTCTTGCCTTACTCTTTTCTTCTGGAAGAATTTCCTCTATGAGGTACTTATAGATTGGAGTCATCCATGTGCGTTCTTCTTCTTCTACTACCGCTAGCACTTCTTTTTCATCTATTGATTTTTCTTTGAGTTCTTCTACAAGTAATTGCTTGCTTAGGTGGGCGAAGTTGGTAGATGCCCATTTGTTCTGCTATCCGGAGGCCGGCTATCAAAGCTTCATATTCTGCCTCATTGTTGGTAGCGTCGAACCTGAACCTTAGAGCGTATGTGAATTTAATTCCTTCTGGATTCGTAATTATTAGGCCGGCTCCGGAACCATCTATGCATGATGATCCGTCTATGAACAGTATCTATGGATCCGGAAGTTCTTCCTTGTCCTTCATGGGTGCATTTGGAAGGTCATCCTCCAGACGCTCCACAATGAAATCCGCTAGAATCTGTCCCTTAACTGGTGTTCTTGGTCTATAATGAATGTCATGTTCTTCTAGCTCAAACCTCCATTTGAGCAGTTTTCCTGTAACTTCTGAATTAGACAACATTTGCTTTATCGGTTGGTCTGCGATTACAATGATTGTGTGTGCCTGGAAATATCTTTTTAGTCGCTTGCTAGCACTTACCAGAGCAAGTATCAACTTTTCCATTAGAGTGTAATTGATTTTCGGATCTTATGCACATATAACAAAGTATATAGGCATTTGATTCCCGCCCCTTTATGTCATTAGGACCGCACTGATGGCTTCTTTGGCATCCACCAGGTATATGACTAATTCTTCTTTTTCTTTCGGTGTGGTTAACATAGGTAATTCTGCTATTAATTTTTTCAATTGTTTGAATGCCGTTTCCGCTTCCGCATTCCATTAGAAGTCACTTTTCTTTGTACATTTCTTTAGAGTTTTGAAAAATGGTAATGATTTTTTGACTGATTTAGACATAAATCTGTTGAGGCTTGCCAGCTTCCTATTTAGCCTTTGCACGTCCTTCAAACACTTTGGAGATGTCAAGCTGAGAATCGCTCCTACCTTATCTGAACATACTTTTAATCCGTCAGCATTCACTTTGTACCCCATAAACATGCCTTCTCTCATCCCAAAGGTGCATTTTTTAGGATTTAACTTCATGTTTATCTCTTTGAGGGTTTTGAACGTTTCCTCAATGTCTCTGATTACTTCTTGCTCCTTGCGGCTTTTAATGACTAGGTAGTCCACATATACTTCCAAGTTCCGGCCAATTTGTTTTTGGAAAGCCTTATCCACCAGACGTTGATAAGTTGCTCTAGCAATTTTTAATCCTAACGGCATTTTTGAGTAACAGAATATTACTTGGATTGTGATGAATGCTATCTTTTCCTCATTTTCCTTTGCCATTTTTACTTGATGGTATCCTTTGTATGTATCTAGGAAACATTTAAAAGGGTACCCACAGAGGGACTCTACCTTCTAGTCTATTTCTGGTAGTTGATAGCCATCTTTGGGGCATGCTTTGTTTAAGTCTTTTAAATCCACACACATTCTCCAGCTTTTGTCATGCTTTTTCACCATTACTGGGTTTGACAGCCAACTGTGATAATGGACTTCTTTTATGATGCCAGCGTCCACCAGCTTTTCTACTTCTTCGTAGATTGCCTTATTCTCTCAGGTACTTGCCCCCTTTTCTTTTGTCTAACGGGTAGACATCCTTCACCAATATTTAGCATGTGCTCTGCTATGTGACTCAGAACTCCAGTGTTAGGAATATTGTAATAGATAGTTACTACTAGTAGGTATGTAGTTCCTACTAGTAGAGTAAAAGTTCCTGCTGGTAGGTATGTAGTTCCTACTGGTAAGGATAATGTTATAGTTAGTGCTGGCAGATCAAAAGTTATTCCTGCTGATAGAACAATATTAGTCTTGGTAGTATTATGCTTACTCCGAGTTGATAGTATAGTTAGTTAGTGATAAGGATATGCATGAGATATCCTAGGAAGTGATAATGCTTATCTCTTTAGCGAGTCTTAGGTAACAGGTTGTTAGGGTTTCATGAGTATTTAAGAAACCTACGGTCATAGATGAAGGGAGACGATCGAAAAACACTTTTATTGTTAATAGAAAAGATCCATAGAGGATCATTGTTTGAGTAATTCTTCTTCTTTAACTCTGTTGTTTATATTCCGCGTAAACAATAGTTTAATTTGTTAGAGTCTCTCTTAGAGTTGCTTGTGATTACATAAGTACTCTACAACCTTAACAGGCTTGAAGATCTATCTAGGGCTGGACCTACAAGTGGTATCAGAGCCTGGTTAGAGAGCCTCTGTTAAAGAAAGTTTACTATTCTCACTCATAAAACTTCACAATGACTTCACCAATTCCTTCACCAACATTCTCTATGCCATCACCATCACAAACATTCTCTTTCCCATCAACATCTGAACCTGTGTTCTCTGTGTCAACCTCTGAACCAGCATTTGAATCTCCAAACTCTCAAACCTCACAAAACACACAGTCTCAGCAGCAATTCCAACAATATCACACAACCACTGTCTCAAACAATAATGCAAAATTTCCTTACTTAAAGAAGGATGAATATGAGACGTGGGCCATGAAGATGGAGTACTGGATAATGAACAGTGATCACAACTTGTGGAACATTGTTCTAAATGGAAACAGCAGGAAAAAGACAGGAAGAGATCCAAAAGGAAATATTATGATACTTCCTCCTGTTTCTGTTGAGGAACACATTGCTGTTCAAAGAGAGACAAAAGCAAGAACAATATTGCTTCAGTCTCTTCCTGAGGATCACATGGCTGATTTTCATCATCTAGATGATGCAAGGGACATCTGGTTGGCTGTCAAAGCCAGGTTTGGAGGTAATGATGAGTCCAAGAAAATGCGGAAATCTATGCTGAAGCAGGAGTTTTCGGAATTTAGGGTATCTGAATCAGAGGGTCTGCATAAGGGCTATGACAGGTTTCAAAAGATATTGAGTCAACTTAATCAGATGCAAGCTAAGCCAGACAATGAAGATTGTAACATGAAGTTTCTCAGAGCACTTCCACCTTCTTGGTCACAGGTGGCCATCACTCTTAAAACAAAGGGTGGTCTTGATTATCTAAGCTTTGATGATCTGTACAACAAGCTTAGGACCCTTGAAATTGATGTGAAGGGTGGCTCAAGTTATGATTCAAGAGGTACTTCTGCTCCTACCCATTCAGCCTTTATTAGTGCTGCTAGCACTAATTCAAAGATGTCATATGCTGATTCACAAAATCAATCACCTTCAATCACTTTTACCACTGCTTCATCAAGTGCTGATACTTCTAGCAATGTGATTGAAAGTGTTCTCCATTCCTTTGTTGCTGAAAGTGATCCACAACAGCAGATCACTTATGAGGATTTTGATCAGATTGGAAAATTGGATTTGGAGGAATTAGACATCAAATGGCAAATGGCAATGCTTTCTGTTAGAATTAACAGATTTGAAAAGAAAGCTGGAAGAAAGATGAAGTTTAATAACAGGGATGCTGCTAGGTTTGACAAGAAGAAGGTCAAATGCTATAAGTGTTCAGAGTTGGGTCACTTTGCTAGGGAATGTACAGGGAAGCAGTTGGATTCTAAAGCAAGGTACTCTGCATTCAAACTTAAGGAGCTGGATAAGTCTGAAGAACCCAAGGCCTTGTTGTCTGTTGATTCAATGTTAAACTGGTCAGACCATGAAGGTGAAGATGAGGAAAAAGGTGCTCACGGTGTCCGGGAATTATGATTGATGCCTGTTTGAGTTAGCATGCGGTTTCAAATAGCAGTCACATCCCAAAAGATCAAAGGAGTTTAGAAGCTGAAAGCATCAAATCGAGCAACCTCAACAAGAGGTACGAGTTTTTGTCTTTTTTTCGACACGCCCCTTCTGTCAGGTTGTTCAAGGAGTAGATGTTTGATGCTAAATTCCTTCTTTAAGATATGAATAAAGTGTCTTGTTTAAGAACTCTGTGCCTTTGTCAGTTTGAATAGTAATCAATTGAGCTTGAAGATTGCGTTGAGTCATCTTGAGAAAATCTTTTATAACTTATGGTGTTTCATCCTTGGATCGTAGGAATAGAGTCCAAGTATATCGGGAGTGGTCGTTAATACTTACCATAATGTATTTCTTCCCATTTATGCTTTCAACACGCATAGGACCACATAAGTTCATATGAAGCAAATTTAGCCTTCCTTTCGAACTTAGAATGGCCTTAATCTTGAATGCCTTCATTTGCTTTACTCACTTCCCAAGAGGAACATAGTTGATCCTCTCATCAATATATTAGTTTTGGTAACCAATCACGATATTCCTTCTTTGAAAGGCAGTTGTGACTGTAGTCAAAGTTAAGATGAGAAAGTCCTCGATGCCATAACCATGCTTGCGTGAATGAGGCTTTAAACCATGAAAAACAAATTAGAGTTGATGACGTGGTTTCTTGAAAAAAATTGTATAGTTATGATCAGATCCACGATTACCAGTAAGTAAATTGTTTCCTTGAAGATCTCTAACAAAACAAGCAGATTTTCAAAAAGCAACCTCCAAATTCATATCACAAAATTGACCAACCAAGAAAAAATTATGATTGAGGCCTTCGACGTAATAAACCCTGTTGATTGTGATATTTCCTTGAACCAAATCCCCGTATCTAAGAATTAGAGCAAAATTGATCATTGCCAAAATGAACGGTACCTAGATATTTTTTAACAAAATTGCACAGCAGAGCTTTATTATTTCCCGTCATAATGCTACTTTGTGCATCCAGAGTCAACAACGAATAGAATGATTTGAACAATCTGCTAGATAAGATTTAAGGATGATGGAACTTACTTGAGAAATTAGATCCTAAATATTTATGAATATTTCCAGTTTCAAAGACATTTAGTTATCCTAATGCATATCTATTGTTGGAACTAATACTTGTGTGCACAGCCGCTTCCTAACTTTAAGCACCCATTTCCATTTTGTCTTAGAAATCCATTTATATCCGGATAGGCAATTGTAGTGCTAATCCCACAATTTCATGCCTTACTAGTTTTCTCATAAAGCATCCTATAGTAACTCTTGGATTTCTAGATAGTGGATTCTGATGCAATTGTTTTCTTAAGGGTGTTGCAACAGGTTTGATCGCTTGACTTTTAGGTTTTCTAGTACTAATAGGCACTGCTTTAGGCTTCTTACTTCTACCATTCACGTCATGGATAAATTTAGAAACACAAGCATCCATGAGTCAAAATAAACATACATTATCACAGTATCACAAACAGCGTTAACATTCAAAGTCTGGATTTTTAAATTGTCATTACACGCAGTTACAGACTTTGTTTTATTAAAATTACTATAATCGCATGTGTACTTCCTACTTCAGTCTCTGGAACTTCACTTGACTATGTTTGGCACATCATAACTTTGTATTTTGAGTGCTCAAAAGCTGTGGTCAGCTACACTAGTTTGTGAATTAACCTTAGTAGAGGTAGACATGCGAGGATTATATCCTAGAAGTCGAGGCAACTGGGTGCTCTTATTTGTGTTGGCCTTGTGTTTAATTCGATACAATCCTGGTTTAATCAACATTTTTGTTTCTTACGAGTTTTTGCCTTGCTGTTTGAGGAAAAATCTGCGTAGTTACTGGTTTTGAAAAACCCTCTGACACATTAGTTTTGGGAACCGACTTTGTCTTTGAAAAACTTTTCCTCTCAAGAGAGTCTGAAAAAGGAATCGGTTTGCCTAAAACTGATGGTTTTGGAATCCTTTGAGCATTTGGTTGATGAACAACAGATGGTTTATCAAACTTAGTTTCCACAGACTTTCCTTGCATTATCAATTGAGTTTTCTTAAAACTCACCTTATGCAATGTTCATGTCTTGCAATTGAGCTTCCAAATCTTGTATTTTGAAATATTGTTCACTCTTATTTAGAAAAAGACATTTGACGCTTTTCTTTGCAAACTGTGTCATTTTTTATTTGTTCTTGACATTGTTATAAAGCAAGTTCAAGAGAAATTGAGTGTTTTTCTAATTTAGCAAAACTTCTTGAAAGCTTATTATAAACTTCTTTACTAACATTTTCAGTTTATTTAGAAAACTTTTGTGCAAGACATTCACATTCTTTCACTTTATGAAGACATAAGAATTGCAATTCAGTATGAGCATCTAAATCAGATAAAGAATGGTCAAATAAGAAAGAACATATAACAATCTTGTTGATTGGAGAAGTAGATAATACCTGTTTGAAAATCACTTTAATAGATTCAAGTTCGACAATTTTTTGTTTTTCCTTTTTTAAGGTATTTCAACGTACTTTAAATCAGCATGCATTTCTTCGCTTAAGTTTAACATGAAGAAAATTAAAACTATCATTTGTGTCTTTAGGGCAAGAGGCATCAAACATGTTTTAATTAGGATTTCCATATCATGGGCAGTTGGTGCACGAAAATGATCATAAGAATGTTTTTCCCAAGCTTGATTATGTTATTCATCTTACATTATAAGCTTGTCCACTTTTACTAATTGATTTTGAAGTAGGTAAGCAACCGATGTTTTTGAAACTTTTTGGTTTAGATTTAACAAAAGATTTTCTCCACATTTTCTTTCTTACTTCATTTGCATGTGCCAACTGATCATGATATTCCTGTGACGTTGATTTAAAATTTTCATAAAGACTATTTTGCTTTGTGTAATCATAAGGTTTCACTAAGTCTTTTTATTTCAATTTTTGATCTAATACTTTTTCCAAAGAGTCAAGGTCTCTTCCTACCTATCAGGACAATCTGTTTGCATGGATCAGATGTGTCTTAGTGGAATCTCTAAAACACGGTTTTCATATTGAGCTTTCTTGAGGCACATCGATTTGCAAAAAGTTGGTCTACATATGAATGTTTGAGCCTTTGGGAGCAATACATATGAATGGTTTTGAATTGATTGATTCTTTTATAAACGAATTATCATTCAAAAAACTTTAATGCTTTTCTTCTATTGAAATTATTTTGTCAATGTCTTTTTCTTCCTTAAGTTTCAAATCCGTTATTACCATTGTTTTCTCTTTGACAAGACCTTCATAATGTGACTTTGTTAAAAAAACTATGTTTGACTAACTCATCGTGTTTCTCTTTGACAACTAAAATTTCATAGGCTTTAAGTTTTAAACCTTCTTTTATGTCAATTTCTTTTTGAGCTAAATAGTCCCTTAGAGTTTCATGTTATTTACGTTCAAGGATTTTCAAAATCAACTGTACTGTCATTAAGGTCTTGTACGTGCCCTCAAAAAGCCCCCCCTCAAGTCCTCAGTCTGTTTACTTTGAAGTGCAATTAAGGTAAACTATCCGAGTGAAAAAAAGTATTAGACGCCTCCAAGATTTGGATTAGCAACTCTTTTAATACTTGAGTTAATGAATGTGTTTTGCTTTCTTTAATTGCTTTCGAGATCGTTTGGTTTTCATCAATGTAATTTTAAAATTTGCATTAAATAGTAAGCCAACACACACGTGGCCTGAGCATCACAATTCTTCAGCATTTTGGTCATTTTGAATAGGACCATTAGCACGACGCTATTCCGGAGTGTAATCCGGGGAAGAACAGTGGGAATTACCGACACCTATTACTCGAACCGTACACGACGTGATGTTAAAGGGGATAGGCGGCGTGGTTGGCTTGGGTGATGCCCGGGTGCGAGGCGTGTGTATGGGGGCGGGGGACGGCTGTGTAGGCGGGAGAGCGATAGGCGCGATCTTATACGAGATCTATCCTACCTATATATAGTGATGGTGGCGTCACGCACTATTCGTTCAGTATATGCGATGTTAGTCATAGGGGAGTGCCATCAGCAAGCAGGGGTTATGGGTCTGGTCATCCACACTCTTGATATTCTCTCTTACTTGAAAGTATCTTTCTCACGAGGGTCTAGAGTACGTAAAACATCTTCCGATCACTGAAGAGTGTCTAAACTAACAAAAGCTAAGGGTTTGAGGGAAGATTATTTTTGTATTTTTATATTTTATAGAAAGCACGTAAATCATATAATTGGAGAGGTTGGTTGGTTTTAGCTATTAAACTAAATATAAATCTAAACTACTGGTGATAATAATAAGATAAAAGACTGTGTTTATTTAATCATGTATTACTCCCTAGATTGCTGCTTTGTCACCCTTGTGATGATCAGTGTAATTATTTCCTAAGTCATGAACGAATTACACGAACTCGCTGTCTACTTAGTATTCCACTAGAGCAACGCACAAGTAAGGTAGTATGAAGACTATTACAAGGCCCCTAGGAGTACACTAAGTGCATGTGAAATATATTAAAAGTGGATCAACCATATTAGGGGGCAAGGTAGTATGAAGACTGTTACCCGATGGTATCCTTTCTACACAATCATGTTTACCTAGACATATCTACAGCGATATAGACAAAAGTTGGTTTTCTAGAGCTAACATGCAATTCCAATCCCCACAATAACGCAACACCACTAAAGATCTACATTTTAGGTTTCCATACAATTATAAATAAACCAATAGTAGGTTTTAGCCAGCATGTTAAAAATAAGCAAGAACATAGATAAATCAAGACAACACATAGACATATTAATGATTAAATAAAACCATTACTTGATTAAAGAACATGAGTTGGAGGAAGTACAATAGGGTTTTTAGGGCCAAATTCGTCCCTAATAATTGCTAAACAAACTAGGGTTCGGTACCCTCTTTTATCTAAAAGTGACACACTCAAAAACCCTAAATTCCAGGTTAGTATATAGAGGAAAATCGCTGTGACAGCGTTGCGTTTTTAAAGCGTGAACGCCGTCATGAAAGAGAATAATTCTAGATAATTAGGCTAGCCGTATGCCCCGAAGACGTACGTCGGTGGGAATCTTGTGACGCTGTCTGAGATCTTCGTTGAGGACGCAGCATGCTTGTATTTGTGACGCCGCCATTCCCCAGCCACTATAAGAAATTCTTCAACAAAACCAAAATGTTAAGTAGCCCGTATCTTTGTCCTGTTTCCATCTCCAAATGAGGCCAAGTCACGTGTAATTCTTTCCAAAAGACCTTCCAAATGAGAAATACCTTAAAAAGGAAACGATTAAGTACCTATTTTGGGCATAAATGCCACGCGATTTGGGGTTTAAACGACCCAATCCGAAAAGTGTATAAATAGATACCTCAATCAAATACTCCCTACACTTGAGATTTCTGCTTGTCCTCAAGCAAGTGGGCTTATTCTATTCTACCAGACAATAACAAAATGAGGGGTTATTTTACCTACTCCTTTAAACATAATATTTTACACCAAAAAAACCTCTAGATCTCCGTAATTAAAAAGCACGAAAAATATATACTGGCACCTCACATAATTGTATTGGGATCTCTCTTTCACTCATGTGTATAATAAGTTATAACAAAAGGGGGAAATGGAAATCAACACTCATTACCTGTCATAGGCATATAAATACCATAGGCCTTGGTAAAGGATCAAACCTCCACCGCTAGGGTGCAAGCATATCATTTACTATCTAAGAGGTCTCTCTATAAAGGGTTGTGGGGTATAGGTGTAAGATAACATATAATGGAAATGGAAACGGATGGGATACATTTGGGTGGCTTTGGGTGAGTTTGGAGTGGAAGGGTTAGCTAATTATTTACACGAATTAGCTAATTTTTTACACGAATACACTTTGGTTTGGTTGCTAAGCCAAGACTCGGACGAAGATATACAAACTCTACACAACTCTACATCAATCTCTTTCTTTTTCTTTTCTATTTTTTTATATAACATAATACATCACATGGGGTTTATAATACGTACCCCTACACTTGAGCTTTTACATGCTCGATATTTACAATCTGTCTAATGACCCAATTTGAGGTGGATCAAAATAACATGGAGATCATCTAACAAATATATGGGGGTATTGACTTAACTTTTCTTCCCCATTCTTCCGCGAAATAAATACTACCATGAATCCCAATCGTCCCAAAACAGTATTTACAAGGATAAGGACTTAGCAACCGTGTACTCAAATAATTAACTTGGGTTAAACATTACAATGTACTAAAGGTGAGTACATATAAGGTAGGCTAAGGCGATTTGCTTGTAACAATTGGTTTAAGGGTAACAATGTTCTTCATTAATAGTTCGGCTTAACCAGAAAATTACGAGAACCGTGAAAAAGGATAGGCTCGGAGGGTTATACTAGGGGTATCCTGCACTAAAGGTGAGTGCATGGCAAGGGTGTGGGATAGTTATATGATCGGTGTGACCATTATAACAAATACAGGTTTAAAACATGGGTTAATCCTAATGCCTCTATCAAACCAAATCCTAATACTTCTCGTGCAGTCCTACGAGATGCAACACAGTAACAAGTTCTAGAATTTAATAGCTACCGTACACTCATATGAATTTACTAACACCAGACATATTCCAGAAAAGCGACAAAGGGAATGCATACATGGCCGTACAACGGAATAGACATGCCAGCGCCTGCAGATCAACCTTAAACTTCGAACCGATAAAGACATAAAATCATCTTGGGTTCTTCAACCGAATGGGTACCACCCCCCGAATTCCTAAAGATCTAAGGGCAAACCTCATATTTTTGGGGTGGACTTCTGAGGGTTATTGTGCTAGTCATATAAATTCATATCCATGAGACGCTATTAATACTTGGTTTTCGTTAGTATGTGTCATAAAAAAATTTAAATTTGGGTAAAAATTACCTCTTATGCTATGTTTCGATATATTACCCATCATTTTAAGGACAAAGCAAATGGCAATGAAAGAATAGTTTCTAAGGCTTATTTCCCCCTACACTTAAGTTGAACATTGTCCCTAATGTTCTCTAGAAGTACCCGTTGAAACGAATAAAAAGAAAAGAAAACAAGAAAAAGAAACTAGTACTCCAATGGTTTACTCATTAATGGAAAAGAAACATGCGATAACTGGTTAAATCGTCCTCCGAGAATCATCTAATGAAACTTCCTAAGAATTTACAAGCTTCTTCTCATCAAATATAACCTGTAATCAAAGACAAAGACAACTATACCAAGCATAAAATGTGCGATAGCCAAATATGCAATATGAATTTTGGGTTCGACTTGATAAAGTAGTAAAGATACGATGAGAGAATTGTTAAACTCATTAGGTGTCATACTCTCAGGTTTTGCAGGTTTATATAAGAAAAGTACATATTTTAAATGTTGTGCAAGTTTTATTTTCAAAAATAATTAAAAACTTTAAGTTTTCTGGACCTGGGCGTTTGACGCCGTCAGGGTTTTTGTGACCCCGTCACAGGTGTCGTGGTGACGGCGTCGCGTGTAAATCGTGACGCCGTCTCCACGTTCTGTGAAAACGAAATTTTTGTTTTTGATGAAAAATTTCATGCACTTGATTCCATAAGTTAATTTCCTGTATAAATACTACATAAAACCTGGGATTTAACAATTCAATCATATGACTCGAAACTGAAGCGAATTAATCTAAACAATTCATTTAACATGCTTAAACATGGCTCAAAAGCCGGATAAATTCCCCTACACTTATTGTTTGCAAAATACCTTTGATTGAAATTAAGACGAAGTTAAAGACAAACAAAGCATGATTACAAGATAGTTCAAACATAATAAAACAAACTATAAAGAATTAAAACACACATGACACTCCTAATATGCGGGAAAAGTAAATTGGGTTGCCTCCCAAGAAGCGCTTTTCTTTATTAACGAGTCTTGTAGCTAGACTCGAAGTCACACGTCCTTACGTGACTTCCCCTTCATCATCCATTCCAGTAAGGTATTCGGGTCCAAGCTCTAGGCATTCTTTTTAAAATCCTAGTAACTTGCCCATTACATACTCCACTCTTCTTCTCTTGTGTTCTTCGTTCCTAAGATAGACTGATTTGGTATGCTCTTTTTCTAGGTTTGTTAGAGAATTATACTGTTCTATCTTATGGGGCATCTTATTGGAAACTTCATCGGTCCCGCTAATGAATCTTACAACACCTTCGGGTGGGTCGTGAGTCATGTTAGATATTTCTACAAAAGGCCTCCCTAGTACTACTTGCAATAACCTAGGGTCTATGATTGAACTAATATCCTCAACAATCATGAAGTCAACGATATAGGTGAAGTTTCATATGAAGACATGCATTCCTTTAATCCTTCCTATGAAATTACTAACTCCTCTATTTGAGTTTTCCCTAGGGTCAAGTTTTCTTCTCATGATCCAATTATAAATCATTCGGGTCATGATATTTAGAGGGGAGTTAAGGTCAATGTAGGCTTTTTCAACATGCACATGCCCAATGTTTCATGGTATTTCGAGGTTTGATGAGCATCCTCCCATAATGATGGGGTTTCGTAGAAACATTGAAGGGATTGGGCTACACATTGAGGTACATGTGATATGCAAGTTCACTCCTAGTTGGGAATATATCAAAATACGCCACTTCTTGTTCTCGTGCTTTGGGTTCCTCCTTGTGGGAATTGTCATCCTTCTTTCGAGAAACATCACGTCACCATCATCCTCTTTGGTGCAAACGAGTTCAGTGTTGGATGATGGGGGAACCAATCCGAGCGATTCGAAGAGTGAATTAAATTTGACTTTTTCGGTGATGAATGAAACTTATGGGTTGGGTGGCGTAGAAGAGTCGAAATGGGTGTTTTCCGAGCTGTCCTTCTCTTATTCCTCATTCTCTTTAGTTTTGTCATCACGAGAATTGCTTTGTTGCTCGAGATGGATCGTGATGGCATTGATCGAACTGTGAATTTGCATTGAGCATTACGGGTCCATGGTTAGGTAAGATTTTGTTGGTCATCTCACTTTGCTGTTCTTTTAAATCGGCTTCAAACTTGGGCAGTCTAGCATCTTGAGATGCCATGAAGTTGGATACTAGTCCTTCTAGATTTGATTAATTGTTAAAAAAAATTAGGACAGTTGTTGAAGGAACGGTTCGGGATTGAACCGTTGGGTTGGAACTGATTAGGTGGGTCTGAAAAATTATTTTGAGTATCTTGGGTTGTATCCATCTAAGGTTTGGGTGATTTTTCCATGACGGATTATAGGTATCACCAAAGTTGTTTTGCTCGGGTTTGAAAGTGAACCACTTACCTCCCGCTTCGTCTATACGCGAGGATGTATAGTCAACAAAAGCTTGCTCGGGATTTTCCATGCAATATTGAGTGTCATGAGGACCACTACAAATCTCACATGAAGAAGAGATTTTGTTCACTTGAACATTTTGAGTAGGAGCGAGATGAGCTTCCATCAAGCGTTGGACTTGATTTCTAGCTTGATAAGACGACGGTCAGATGTACTTGGGACATCTTGAGGCAAAGATATTGCCTTGACTGGCTTGGCGAAATCCCTTGGGTCATTCCAACTTTCATTGTCATAAAGGGCGAGGTCCTTTAATATTGCCTAAGATTTTTTGGCATTTCTATCATGAAGCTTACCACTGACCGAATGATCGATGGTTTGCCTTGTGGCAGGAGTGACATGGTCATAAAAGATTTAGACTTGGAGCCAAAGATCAATGCCATGGTGAGGGACTTTTTGGAGTAAGTCCTTGAATCGAGTCCATGCTTTAGAGAGAGATTCTCCTTGATGTTGTTGGAACATAAGGATGTCATTTCGAATTTTTGCAGTCCTTCCCGGCGGAAAGAATTGAGCAAGGAAACGAGTAGTGAGGTCTTCCCATGTAGAGATAGATCCTGCTGGAAGGCGTTTAAGCCAATTTCTAACTTGATCACGGAGAGAAAATTGTAATAAACGCAGGCGCGTTCTTTCCCTATTTGCAACATCAAGGTCAAGTGAGTCCACTAGTTTGAGAAAATCCTTAAGATGTTGGTTTGGATCCTCGGACCTAAGTCCGTGGAATGAGCATCCGTTTTGCACCAACCGGATGGTGTCGGATCTGAGAGGTACCACATTTTTCCCTTCGGGGAGCTCAATGGTGTTCCTGTAGCCTTCGTGGCTGGGTCTGGAGTAGTCTCCAAGAGTGCGGATAGGATTTCTGTTTTCCATGTAGGTCAACAAAATGGATTACAAAACAGATAACACAAAAAAATAAGATAGACTACGAGAAAGCTAATATACTGGAATTAAAATTCACTTGAAAGGATTCAAGCGAGTAGAACTAAGCTAAACTAAGTTTGAATCCTAACTATTTCCCGGTAATGGTGCCAAAAACTTTGATGCGGTCGTCGTATGACTTCATGCAAGCGAAGTTTTACATCTCCCTAGGCAGTGTACCTAATCGTCGTAGTGTAGTATAGGCAAGACACGGGGGTTGTTATCATTCTATAAGGGAATAGGTTTGGAAGGATCTTTACAAAGTATAGCTAAGAACTACGCTACTTCGGTGATAACAATATGATAAAAGATTGTGTTCATTTAATCCTGTATTACTCCCTAGAGTGCTTCTCCTAGTGTTGTTGCTTTGTCATACTTGTGATGATCTATGTAATTATTTCCTAAATCATGGACAGAATACATGATCCCGTCATCTACTTAATATTCTATTGAGGCAATACACAAGTAAGGTAGTATGAAGATTGTTACCCGGCCCCCAAGAGTACATTAAGTGCTTTTGAAATACATTAAAGGGTGATTAACCATATTAAGGGTAAGGTAGTAGGAAGACTGTTACCGATGGTATCCCGTCTACACCATCATGTTTCCCTAGACATATCAACAGTAATTGTAGACAAAAACTGGTTTTCTAAGACCTAACATGCATATTCATCATAAGAACCAACACCACTAAGATCTACATTCTAGGTTTCATACAATCATAAATAAACACAATTGGGAGATTAGCCAAGCATGTTAATGATAAAGTAAGAACACAATTGAATCAAACAACAAGACATATTGAATGATTAAAGGATACTTACAAGATTAAAACATGAATTGATGATAGTACAATAGGGTTTATAAGCCCTAAAAATACCCTAAACATTTGCTAAATGACTTAGGGTTCGTCTCCCTTTTTATCTCTAAAATTACACACTTAAAACCCTAATTTTGGGTTTGTATTTATAGGCTGATCGTTGTGATGGCGTCATGTTATAATTGTGACGCCATCATACAATAGAACATTCGAGAATATGGGTTGGGTCGTGCGTGCTAACGCCGTCATGAAATCTTGTGAGGCCGTCGTGAGTTGGGTTGTGACGACGTCACGTGTTAATTGTGACGCCATCTCCAGACACTGTAGGCATAATTCTTGAATTCTTCGTGTTGGCTTGTAATCTTGTCCATTTCTTCTCCAAATGAGCTCAAATCCAGCGGTTTTCCTCCAAATGCCATCCAAATGCTAAATACCTGCAAAGGAACGATTAAGTACCTATTTTGGACATAAATGCATGATTTAAGGGGTTAAATGACCCCAAAAAAGTGTATAAAATTACCCCTCATCAAGTTCCTTGAGTTGGTTCGATAACTCCTCCATTTTAGTAGGCGCCAACCGATCCTCACAAACACATTCACGAATTCCTCAGAATATGTGATATGTTTAAATACAGAGACATCGAAAATGAAGTTGTCCGCCTATTAAATAAAAAAAAAAACAAAAAAAAAAAAATGTGTATAAAAAAAAAAAAAAAAAAAAAATAAAAAAAAAAAAAAGAAAAATAAAAAAAAAAACAAATAAAAAATAAAAAAATAGAAAAAAAAAAAAAAAAAAAGAAAAAAAAAAAAAAAAAAAAAATGAAAAAAAAAAAAAAAAAACAAATAAAAAAAAAAAACAAAAAAAAAAAAACAAAAAAACATCAAAAAAATCAAAAAAAAAAAAAAAAAGACTCCACCCAACAACCCACACAAATTACACAACACATCCAAACCCCAGCAACCCACCCCCACACTCCACACACACACTCAAAACAAACACAAGCCGGCAAAAAAAGTGAAACCAAAAAACAACATGAACACACAACCCCACCAGCAAAACAAAAAACAACAATGACAAAACCAACGAACTCCACCACACGCAAAAACAACAAAAATCAAACACCAAAACACACGACCAACTAACCTCCCCCCCCCCCCTGCCCCCCCCCCACCCACCTGCAGCTGATACCCAGTACCCACCCGTTGCGCCTCCACCCACAAGGCTGGCCCACCCACCCCCACCGGGCCCTCACGCCACTAGGGACATCACCAAAGCCCTGCATAAATTAGCCGCAACTTTCCCCCATCTCTTTTCGATCGACACCACTGAGAATCCAAGCCTAACCATCAAGACAACTAAACCTAACCGCGCTAGCAATCGTAAATCAGGACAAGCAAAGACCCGGCCATGGTCACAATCTGACCACGACAAAAACATTAACATCTTTTACCACGGTCAAACAAACATAACCAATAAGTTCTAACTTCCGCACGTCAGATGGTATTTATACCTCTATAAAACCCCGATCAGCTATATCATCTTCACAACGACCAATTCTAACTCCAGCTCGTAATGGGCCTAAAAACCAAAAACCAAAATAATCCTTAGAAAACAGTTGCTCTCCGCTAAAGCTAACAGAAAATACCATCACAGTGACCCAAATTAATGGCCGACAGGAATCCATGACCATGACAAGGATGCTCCAGTTATAAAGAATTTTAATCTCGTTCAAAACAACCAATCCTTGACGATGATGACATACCCATGTCACGTGAAGAAGAAGCCAAATTCATGCAAACTTTCTGTCGTACTCGTTTTTACAATGATTACCGCGATCGTGATTCAAACCGCGATAACTAGCGTTCTAGCGGAAGAAATGATTACAAGCAAGACAACTATCAATCTCACTCTGATGACAAACCTGACCTTCAAAAACAACTAGCGATTTCATAAAATCTCAACACTCGACTAACTCTTTTATCAAAGATACTTTTATGGATCTCAAAAACAAACTCGAAACAACAACCAAAAACCATCAAGTATCAATCCAAAATCTCGAAGCTAAATTCTACAGACTTACTGATAAGCAATCTGGTCGTCCTTCTAGATCTCTTCCTAGTAATACTCAACCTAACCCAAAAGGTAGTTCATCTAAACCTTACCAACCACCGCAAGCTCGAAATGAGCATGTGAATGCCGTATTTACACAGAGTGGTAAATCCTATGACCCACCAGTTAACCCAAATGATCAAAATGATTCTGAAACTCCTATCAACTTTGATAGCGATGATGAAGATGATGAACCTACACCCTAACCCAAACCTAAAACATCGACACCTAAACCATACAAACAAAAAATTCCATATCCTCAACGCCTCAGAAAAGAGAAAATGGAAGCTCAATATGGAAAATTCCTCGACATGATCCGAGCCGTTCGAATCAACGTACCTCTTGTCGATGTTTTAGCCAGAATGCCCAACTATGGCAATTTAAAGCAAACGCGTACAATACAAAAGGTACATTGTGGATTTATCGACGTCGTCAATGAATTGAAAACACAGGGTGTTATAATCCAAAACAAAGTTCCACCCAAACTTGGAGACCCCAGAAGTTTTCTTATTCCATGTACATTCAGCAAAACTTTCTCTTGCAATGGTTTAGATAACCTTGGTGCTAGCATTAATCTTATGCCATATTCTCTATATGCAAAACTTTCTCTCAAACTCTCAAACTAACTAAAATGAGCGTAAGATTAGCTGATCGATCAATACCCTATTGGAATAGCTAAAATCTGCTAGTCGAAGTTGGTAAATTCACTTTTCCTGTGGATTTCGTTATTCTTAAATTGGAAGAAGATAGTAAAGTTCCCCTTATCTTAGGAAGACCTTTTCTCCATACCGCTGATGCTGTAATTCGAGTAAAACAAAAACAACTTAATCTTGGATTGGTTCAGAACGTATGATCTTTCATATCGATTTTGCGTTGAAACACTCCTATTCTAATGATGATACATGTTTTAGCATTGACATCATTGACGAAATCTTAGAAGAAGATTTTGATGCTCTTC